>SAYO01014067.1:44253-88444 GCA_004023745.1 Recurvirostra avosetta | reverse complement strand
GGGGGGGGGGGGGGGGGGGGGGGGGGAGCAGCAGCGAAAAAAGCTAACGTTCTTTCATTTTCGATTATTTTCCTTCCTGAAAGATGTGGAAGCCGAGCACTGTCCAACAGCTAATAACACTGAATCCTTCTCCGCCCTCCATGCGCAAATGTCAACAGGCTGCTCTTTTATCAGCTGCCGCGTCTGAGACTCCGTTATCGCTTAGGGCGGAAGGCACGGACGGGCTCTGGATATTTACGCTGTGTGTCCAGGAGGGATGTGCTCACCACCTGCTGTTTTTCTCCCACCCTAGCTTTTGCACGCCGTGCCTGCAGGAATGCCTTAAACCGAAAAAGCCGGTTTGTGGTGTCTGCCGCAGTACCCTGTCGCCCGGTAGCAGAGCTTTGGACTTGGAAAAGCAAATCGAAACTACAGAAACAGCTTGCAATGGCTGCAATAAAAAAGTATGAAAGTATTTGGAAGCTAAGTGCATGAGGTGTGCCTGCTTGGCTGTGCTGCTTAGAGGGAAATAAAGTGCTTGCTCTTCAGCTTTCTGTGGAATCGTGTCACAGTGTTCGTTCTGATAAGTGCTTAAGATATTTTATAGAGGCAGCACCCAAATGTTGACATTTTTTTTCCGCAGTTGTTTTTTTTTGTTACTTTTTCAGGAAGTGAATTTCAAATGAAAGATACTGATTTTAAAATTAAAGTATTGCTTCTGAAGTTGGTTCTGTGAACGTGTCTCTGTGGGAGGAACATTGTAATGAAACAGTGGATGTGGGCTTTAGGTAGAATCATAGAATTATATATATTATTTATTATAGCAATCTCTTTGGCTCCTAAACAGAGATTTATTTGTTTTGTTTGAAATAGTTATGAGTGATAGTTGTCTTGTATGGGTGGTGTATTCCACAGACTTGCTGTTTGCTGGTGTCCTGCATGTTGAATACCCATATGACATCCTTCCTGGCATTCCCTTTCTCTTTGTAAAGTTTGGCTTCTTAGTATTAATTGAATGTATAAGAAAATATCTTAGCAGATGGCAAAACAACAGGAAAAGGATAATTAGACACACTAAGGTGAGGGCAATGGTTCAGTTAATTTCACTTTTTGTTTCTGGGTAGTATCTTTGCTCTGTCTTCATTCCAGCTGATAGAAAACTTTAGTGCCTTCAATTACAGATTTTCTTATTGTAAATTTGAATTTCCATTAGTGGGATTGAACAACTAGCAATCGATATACGCCAAGATCTGTACTAAAAGCCAGATTATTTTCCATACACTGTCTCTTCTTTCTCCTCAGTGACCAGGTAAACTGGCTTTATGTGAAGCATTTTTTTTTTTATATATATACTATAGTATACGTTAAGAAAAGTGAGCTGTCCTGAACAGTGTTGTCTCTGTAAAATATTACAGGCAGCAAAGTTACAGGTTAACTAATCTATACTCTCAAAGCTTTGGGCCTTGCCAGCTGCAGTGTTTGGGTTTTCCTGCTTTAACACTGTCTGCAGAAAGCTACTTTGTTTTACATGTTTACTACTACTGCTTAAAAGTGTAGAAGTAATGGCAAATAGTTTAAATTAACCTTGCTATGCAATTGTTGCCTGCACAGATGTATCTCTCAAAGATGCGTAGCCATGCAGCTTCTTGTTCAAAGTACCAGAATTATATCATGGAAGGTGTGAAAGCTGTAACTAAAGAACCACTTCACAACAGCAGGTACCTACCTCTTCTCTGGAAATACTTGTCCATTTTTGTCACCAAAACAGGGCTGTCACTGATTAATCATTATAAAAATCTCAATTTTGCTTCTTCGGCGTCCTTTTATCTTCAAAAAATGTAACTGCATTATGGGGTTTCATGCGAACTGTAGAATTTTGGAGTAATAGCAGACTTTACCTCTTTGCTCAGTTTGGGTAGTAATTGTTTTAATCCTTTCACACTGTTAAACACTAAGCTTTAATGCTGCATCTTGTCCTGGTTTCCACTGGGATAGAGTTAATTTTCTTACTAGCAGCTGTTACAATTCTGTGTTTCGGATTTAGGATGAGAATGTTGATAACACACTAATGGTTTTAGTTGCTGCTAAGCAGTCAAGGACTTTTTCAGCTTCCAGTAGAAGCTGAGAGGAAGCATAGATGGGGCAACTGGCCCAAGGTGACCAAAGGAATATTCCATACCATAGATGTCATGCTTAGTATGTAAATGGGGGTTGGCCAGGGAGCGGAGATCCACAATCACTGGGCAATTGATCATCGGGTGCTGAGCAATTGCATTGCATCACCCATCTTGTATATTTTTACCATCATTGTTGTTATTTTCTCTTCCATTACTGTTCTATTAAACTGTCTTTATCTCAACCCATGAGGGTTTTTTTCCTTTTTTCCCTCTTCTCCCTATCCCGCTGGGGGGACAGGGGGGCGGTGAGTGAATGGCTGTGTGGTCCTAGTTTCCAGCTGGGTTTAAATCACAACAATCTGACTGCGTACAGGGAAGCTATTCTGCTTTCTGCATAGTCCGTGCACTAGACATCTTAAAAATCAGGGTACTCAGTAAAAGCAGCTATTTTTTAAATAAAAACTCTTATCTTTCTGTTTCTTGATTCAAGTAACTTACAGGGAACGGAAGTCAGAATCGATTGCAGTGCACTCACCCGCATTGTAGCGTAATGGGTGGTACACTGTGATTTAAAAAAAAAAAACAACAAGATGATAAATGGCATTTGTAACATTTGTAGAAGAGCTCTCAGTCTGTGTAAATACGGATGATATTAAGAGTTCCTTAGCTGTTGTTGGGAATTAAAAAGCTGATTCTTAAAATTAGCTTGTCTTAATTGCATAGAATAAGACTATTGCTTTAAAATATTTGTATTTTTAAGAGCTGGTAAGATGACTTTTGAGTATTGAATCCTAAAGCTTTTACTTTTAACTTTCTTACAATATGTCACCTCTTTTTCTCCCCCCAACCAGGAACTTCCCAAATCGCTTTACCTTTCCTTGTCCGTATTGCAGCGAGAAAAACTTTGATCAAGAAGGACTAGTTGAACACTGCAAAACATTGCACAGCATGGATGCAAAACAAGTGGTAATAAAAAGTCTTGGTGCAAGAATTGCAATGAAGTCTAGTCTTAAATCCCTTTGAAACAATGAATTAGAGACTTACTCTTGAAGTTAAGTACATATTTATAATTACTCCTGTTAAAGTCAAATGTGGGTATGCTGTTCGTGCATTTAACTTTTACATAATTTTGATGTTGGTTTTCGATACATTCTCTGGAAGTGACTAGTCTCTATTCCTGTTGCAGCTGGGTCACATACTCCTTTCATATTTGAAAAATGGCAGACATTCAAAGTTAATTAGGCACAGTAACAAACATAAAATTAGTAAGATACAATTTCAAAAAAAGTCAGGGGCTTAATTTTCCCCTCTGCTGTTTTCAGCAAGAAGTTATTATAAACCATTAGAAAAATGCTTGCAAAAAAGAGTGTATAATTCTAATACTCTTTACCTGCTGATACTCCCTGTCATATAAAAGGAATTGCAAAACATGGAACTGAATGTGAAACTTTCATTTTTCTGGAAAGTTTTTTTTAAATTCCAAATTGTTTAGAAAAATGTTCCTTTTTCCCCTTGGGGAGAATGATCTTTGCAAAAGAGATCAAGGAAACTTTTCTGTTACTGGCAAATAAAGGCTGAAATCTCTCAAAGCAAAGAGCTGTTGTCAATTCTGATTTTCAGAATGTAGAGAGAAGAGTAAGCCATTCCAGTTCAGAGCTCTAAGACGTGAATTAAAATTATTTGCGTTTATCTGAGGCTTTTGTATTAAATGTCCCACCAAACTAAGTGACGTCACTTTGCATATAGTATAGTGATTGTCACAAACCTCGAACTTCAGTCTTCCATGCTGTCTCTGTCCTGCCCTTCCTACTATAAATATTAAAGCACTTAACCATTGGAGCTTAATTGGCTTTTTTGCGTTTTTCTTGAAGGTTTGCCCAATTTGTGCCTCAATGCCATGGGGAGATCCAAATTACAGGAGTGCTAACTTCATGGAGCACCTTCAAAGACGACATCGCTTTTCGTATGATACTTTTGTGGTATGTGTTTCCTCACCCTTGGAGTACAGCCTGATGACTCTTAAACCCCAGCTTTTTTACATAGCCACTACTGTGAGATCTCATCCATGCAGATGGTATCACAAGAGAAATTGCGTTATTGGCAAGTCAAAGGAAGAGACAGCTTTTTCCTCTCT
This sequence comes from Recurvirostra avosetta, assembly GCA_004023745.1. Lineage (NCBI taxonomy): Eukaryota > Metazoa > Chordata > Aves > Charadriiformes > Recurvirostridae > Recurvirostra > Recurvirostra avosetta. Next base: position 84,214 of record SAYO01014067.1, on the reverse strand, counting down.
TGTTATTTGGTATTGCATTAACCAGTATGGCTGTTGCAGTAAAAGAATTTCTGTACCCTTTGTTTATAGGATTATGATGCTGATGAAGATGATATGATGGCACAGGTTTTGATGCGCTCTTTGCGGGATAAATGAACCAACTAGAAGATTAACTGTAAATGCAATCTTCCATGAGGGGGAAATGCCTAGCGTCCTCACACTTGGCCCTGTACATCCCAAGATGAACTCAGGCATCCAGAAATACAGAAGACTTCCTAATTCCTATCTCAGTTTCGAATCCTGTTTTGATATTTCTGTACCACTTAGTCTTTTGTTAACCTGGTCTATGCCATTCAACCCTGTCAGCCTAATTTTCTTAGTTGCTTCACACAAAGCTTAATTGCAGGTCAACATGGAAGACACAAATCCGTTTACCTTTGCCTATTTCTTCATTTCTCTTGCAGTTGTGTTCATTTGACTGTCTAAAAACAAAAACATTCCAAATGGAATGCCCGGAACTAGTTAATAAATATCTCTTCCCTGTCTCATCTACATATCTTAAATGATTGTATGAGAGGTGTATTTGTAGCTCTGTTTCCCTTTAGTGAGACCTCTAGGTGCTAACTGTAATTGTCAGACCAGCTCTCAGTTAAAGTGACCTATGATGCCTGTGATTTCATAATGTTTCCCAGTGTTTAAATTCTTATACACAGCCTCTCAACTATATGGAAAACACGTCTTCAGTATAAGTCTTCAAACTACAAACTTTCTTAGCAAATCTTTGCACCTGTGTAAGGAACTAGTTCAAAATATTTTAGTTCTATGCATGATTATTACATTCTTGCATACTTTGACCATAATTTCTAGCCTGGAAAGTAAACTTTAATGTTGGTCTTGGTTAAAATGCATTATTTTTTAAATATCTTAGCAAATATTAAACATATTTGCTGGCTTTATGATTAAATTGGTGGGTTTGAATGGTTTTCTGGTGACTTTAAGCCTTATGCTGATAGGGGAATTCAGATTTTTTTATTTCAATACCTCTGCTTTCTATTTAAACTAAAATTTTCATATATATTCCTAGTTTTTCCATCTCTCAAGGCAAGCTGGTAGCAAAACTTACCAATACTTCATAGCACTTGCACAGCACTACCCTTCTGTATTACAGATTTGAACAGGTATTTTGAATTCCTGTTCTTCATTTAAATGTTGCTAAAGTAGCTGAAGCTGTACTTAGATTGTTTTCCATATAATATTATATGTATAGTATGCAGGTATAGCTTTCAAAGAAAAAATCAAATAGAACCCAGAAAGCAGGATGACAATTCCAGTACATGGTAAATGGATACTCTGTATTCAAGTCTACACTTTTACTATAGAGATTCCATTTTAGTTCAACGTTTTCATTAACTGCACAGTCAAGATGCTGAGATCTAACGATCTCTAACGAACACCTAATCAGAACTTGTAAATCATGGTAGTGTTGAGATGTCTAGTCTAATTTAAGCATGTTTAATTGGAGCAGTGGACCTGCACCACCACAGAGTACTAATTAATTTATTTGACTAGTAAACTTAGTATCATCGCACTCTGCAAACTGCAGTGTCGCCTTACCATTAAAACAATGAAACACACCCCAGCTACAACCACTTGATTAACCTTTGTGTCCAGCCAGACCTCTAAAGTTGAACTTGGTTTTAGTGTGTTTTCCCCAACTTGGTATGGGCTATTATAAACTCATCCTTAAGTATCTGCTTGGTGACTGGAAGGTCAGTCTTGGGGGGAGGGGGGGAACACCTCATGGTACTGTGGAAAAAGTACTGTGTTTGGTTATTTTATTTTTTGGTTGATTATTTTTAATGCTTGACCTGCAAAGAGATTACAGTGTATGAGTGGTTGGATGGGGATTTCTGGGTTCTGGCTCGAATGCAGTTTGGTGATACCCATTGACTGGAGTCTAGATTTCTGCTACTACTTTAAGTGCACTTCCATGCAATTCTGATAAAATGTTTAAGGAGCAGTTAGAAGCTTCCAAGCAATTACTTTGTCATGTTTTTGACTTTTGAAGACAAGTTACAAATAAAGGTCATTTAATTTATAAAATCCTATCTTTGTGCCAACTCTTGTCATTTCTTCCTCGTGGTCCATACGTTGCATTTCAACACTTCTTGCTGGCCGTGTAACACTGCAGGGAGCACAAGAGACACTGAGAAATACAGAGACTTCAACTTTTCACTTCCATTAAATATTTTATATTGATTAGTTGCAACTTGATTTAGAATCTTTCAAACAGTGAACCACACTGGTTATGGAAAAATAGTTCAGATCGAGTTTGGACCAAGTTCTGCTAGAGCTGGCCAGAACACTGCAGATGCAGTCTTGTATGTCAATATTCCAATAAGCCGAAGAAGCAAACCCCCCCGAGTTTCTTGTTAAATTGGGAAAGCGTGACTGTCCAGCAGGGCTTTCCTGTTGAAATCTTTACAGCTCCCATAGCTTTAACTCCTCAGGCTGTCAAGTTTGTAATGTTTATACCCTTGGGTTGTCCTCAGTTTAGGTAGCCCCAAAGGAGGAGGTGAAGCCTGGCTTGCAGCAATGACCAGTCAGAAATTGCTCGTGCTGAGTGATTGTACCCTAACCGTCTGTGCAGACCCGTTCCCTGACTGTACAACTTGGGGTTGATTTCATCAATTTGTTACTTGGGAATTATTTCACACAAGGTACAGGCCAAAAATACTGACTGGAAAACGCATGCTAGTTCTGCTTTAACTTTGATTGCGTTTGTGTAGGAATCCGAAGCGATGTCCTGGCACCTGCTAGCTTGATAACAGCAGAATTCACAGCACTGCTTTCTGTGCTGTGATGAGCATCCACAGAACCGCCCGGAGATAAACCGTGCCATAGACTTCCACTTACTCCAGCTGCTGAAGAGCTTTGTGTCTCTATGCTGCTGACTTCGTCAACAAATACAAACGTGTTTACACACGCTGTGGTATGTCTTACTGATACTTGCTGGTTGATTTTAAAACACATTCTGTTGAGAAGTGCGTGTGTTCTGTCTATAGCCTTGATTCATCTCATCTGTGTGCAGAAACTCGTGACCAAAAAAAAGTCTTATTACAGACCAAGCTGGTTTGGGCTTCCGAATCCAGTGGTGTGTTACTGCAGAAGAGTGAAGTGCTCTGCCAGAGCTGCTCTCACCTCGTCAGCAGCTGATCTTGTAGCTGCAGCAGATCCCAAGTGCCCATTGTTGGTGATAATGCAATTGGGCCACCTCGGACCTGTGAAATTCCCGGTGTCTGGCACAGGGAGTCAGCCTCAGAAGGACGATTAGCACAGAGGGACAGGGACAGAATAGGAGGAGACAAGCTTGCAGTTGAGCTATTTTTTTAAATTAATCTGTCTCCGGTCAAAGACTGGCCTTAATAGGTCTGATAAATTGTTGTCAGCATTAATTGCCTAACACAAAGGCATCGCTTCATCTGGAATTACAGCAATAAATTCCTCTGGTCTCATTACACTGGGGGGATGAGATCTTGTAAAGGACCTCATCTATAATCAAGCATTAATGGTATGTTCTAGGTCCTCATTGCCACCTGGTTGACAAAGGTACAGCAAATTTGCTTCGAGGCCTTTGGCCAGCTATACTGGATGGTCACTGGTAAGACCAGCGTAAAAAGGATTAAGCTGTCACGCAATACCAAGGCTATGTTAAGTCATGGAAAAGCAAATGAGGAATGTGCTCGCAGTCCTAAAGCTTTTCTTTGGTTTAAATATACTAAAAATGACAACGGGGCATTTGCCTGTTTTCAGCGCGGGTTTTTGTTTGTTTTTCTAACACAGAGCTCATGTCATGGTTGCACTGGTCCGTGCTTCATTCTTCAAAAGCAACTAATTTTTTATGGGTAAACTACATTATTCTCCAGGTGATACAAACAAGGACTGTTGTAACCACTATGAAAACTTCCTTTTCCTTCCCCACTCCTTCCCCAAAACTCCAGAAAAGAGTTAGCGCTTAGTGAAAATAAGTGTTGTCACTACAGGCTTGGCTCTCTCTTCTAGTTCTTCTCACATTTGTCCTGTCTTTAGCCAGTACTCAGGCACTGGGCTTTAAAAAAATAATACAGTGGAGCTTCTGGGAGCTGTTTGAGTACCCCCACGCAGTGCGGTTCCCTTCCATAACCGGAGCGAAGGGGTTATAAGCCCATCCCGGTGGCTGCAGCAGCCGGCGCGGCGTGGGCCGACAGCAGAGGGAGGTCTTGCATTCTGGAGAGAACGGGGCTCCCTCCTCCCGGCCCTGTGCTCGGCCCTGTCCTCCTCCCCTGGGCTCAGGGGCCTGTCGTGGGTTTCGGGGACCTTCTCTGGTCTTGCAGTGTGGGTCCACAGCTCCTCCCCACACCTCGCTGCCAGAACTTCCCTTCGCCCCGTCGCAGTCTCCCTTGGTGGCAGGAGCTTTGCTCTGCAGCAGGATATTTGAGATGCTTCATGTAGCTGTGGGGCCAAAGAAGACAAAAACAAGAATTTGCAGCAGACTCGCGGCTCTGGAGGTAGCCAGCGTGTGCCTGCAATCTCCTCGGGCCAGTCCATGTGGCGCTGAGACTGCTCTGACCGCCCTGGGGCTCGGCTGCTGGCAGAGCCCAGCGCTCCGGTGCAGGGTGGGACAGCTGAGAAACCACTGCCATTTCCAGCCCGTGAATCATTGCAGAGCTTCCCCTCCCCTCAGGTCTCCTTCTCTCCGTCCTGTAGCTCGCTGGCTCACGGGCACGGGCAGGTCAGGTCGCTTTCTCCCTTGATCTCGATTTTTCCCTTAGCACATGCAACTTTTTTCCACGTATGGTGGTTGGAACAGATCAGATTATTAACATTTCAGAAAGAACAGAGGAGCAGGCTTTGCTTCTTGAAAGAAAACCACATAGTTGGGTTCCTCGTACAAGTGTCCCCAGCGTAACCACATCCGCGGCAGGTGGAGGAGTGCGGGGGGGCACCGGGGGAGGCACCTGCGGCAGCACTCGGGCTGCTGCCCCCTGCACCGCGGGGTGCTGCACCTCTGGACCCCTGCGAGAAACGCGGTGGACTTGGCTTCTGTGATTTGCATCCCCCAAGGCTTTTGGAAAGGAGGGACGGATCCAGCTCCAGAACGCGTGGCTGTAGGGGAACAGTTTGCAAATGCGTCCCCTCTCTGCAGGATCGCGTGTGGCTGGCAGGACAAGCTTTCCAAGCTTTTCCTGCCCTGAGGAAAGACTGACAATGAGCTCAGCCCCCTGCGCTGCAGCCATGCCAGCGGAAAGCTTTGCTCCCCACTTCTGCATTTCATGCGGGTTGTGGCTAAACAGTAACGTGTGGTCAGCAGGGGCTGCTGGAGCGGTGTGTGACGGCTGAGTCACGAGTGGTCCGGCACCACAGGCCCTTTTTCGAGTGGCAGGGCCGGGCGCTGGCCGGGAGCGAGGAGGCATTCCCAGCAGGTCCTGTTCCTCCTCATCCCGCAGCCGTCCGCCGCCAGCAGCTGTCTTGGCGCGGAGCTGAGCGTGGCTCCCGCAGCAGGTGGCTGGACCCGTGCCCTGAGCCCTTCCAGCAGGGAAATCCCCACGTGAGCCGGAGGGATGGGGCGAGCTGGAAGCCTGGGCTGAGCTTTTTAACTGCCAGGCCAGGGGGGGACCGCTCTGGCTCTGCTCACCGCTCCCCCAGCACCTGCTAGCAAGGCCCGGGCACCTTCCCGTGGGCATGTGTCCCCTGGGGAGCAGAAAGCCAAAGGGAGCGTGTGCCTCACTGGGGCTGTTTGACCCACGCTGCCATGCCCGTGGGGAAGGAGCCAGGGGAAGCCAGGAGGTAAGAAAACCAGAGGGCAGCTTGCTAGGGGAGGCTGCGCTGCCCGAAACATTCCCAGCAGGAGGGAGAAGCATGTCCGGGCAGGTGCTCCTGACCCTGCCTGGGGCAGGGCGTCAGCAAGGGCTGTGCTGGATCCATCCCGCTCCTCCGCAAGTCATTGCCTCTTCTCAGAGGATCAATAACCTGCGGCGAAGCGTGCTCCCCCCGCCGGGCTGTGTCCCAGCAGCGCTTCGGAGCCGCGGGGCACGGCAGAGGCTTGTCCTGATCCGTACCGCAGTCCCCAGCGGTGGGGCAGGGGCAAGGAGAGACACGCGTGGGGGGGCCCGGGCATCCCGGCACGGTGCCTTCCTCCAGCCCCACTGCTGCAGGTCTCCCCGGCTGGGGCACAGAGGTCCTGGGTCTGTCGCACGGCTCCCTGCCCCGCTTCCCTCCGGAGCATCGGCTGGTCCCCACGGGGAGCGGAGCCCCGTGGGCGATCCCCACGGCTGAGCTCGGCCCCCGGTGCCCGCCCCGCCCGGCCCATTGGCTCCGGGGCCCGGGGGCGGCCCCGCACCGCCCTCCCCGCCCCCGCGCCGCCCCCCCGGCCCCGGGCCCATATTAGCGGGCGCGGCGGCGCGGCGGCCCCGCAGCGGGCGGCGGCACCGGGGGATGCAAGATGCCGCGCTCCTTCCTGGTGAAGAAGCACTTCTCGGCCAGCAAGAAGCCCAACTACAGCGAGCTGGAGAGCCAGGCCGGTGCGTGGACGGGGCGCGGCGCGACGGGCCACGCACGTGGGGTGTTCCGCGGGGCGGTGCGGGGGCTCCGGTACCGGGTACGGGATCCCCTTATGTCTCCGCACGGGAGCGGATGGTGACTCACTTTTTGCAGGGGTGCGGGCGTGGTTTTTATTTTTCAATTTCGTGCATCTCGGGTGGGCTGGGGCGCGGGATCCCTCGTGTCCCGGGATGCGGAGCCGCTCCCTGGTACCCCGGGGTGGGCGGAGGTGCCGGGGGCTGCCCCATGGGGTGGGCACGGGTGCGCGGGGAGTTCGCCATGACGGGGGTGGGCAGGGGCGCGGGGTCCCCTTCGCCCCATCCCTCGAAGCAGGGTGGGCAGTGGCGCCGAGCCCCCGTGGGGTGGGGTCTCCTTTGCCGCGGGGTGGGCTGGGGCTCTGGGCCCCCGTGGGGTGGGCTGGGATCCCTTTGCCCCTCCGGCTCCAGGGTGGGGCGCAGGGCTCCCACGGGGTGGCCTGGAGTCGGGCTGGGCTGGGGGTGGGCTGGGCAGCCCGCTCCCCTGGGTGCGGAGCCCCCTCACCCCCATTCTCAGGGGGAGCATCGTGCCCCCGCTGAGCGCTGCCCCCTCCCACAGTGCTGGCCACCCCGCTGCTGTACGAGACGTGCCCGTTGCCCGTCATCCCCCCGCCTGAGGTGCTCGGCCCCGGTGCCTACTACCCGCCGCTGGTGTGGGATGCGGGGCTGCTCTCCAGCCTCTTCCCGGGTGGCCCGGGCAGCGAGGCGGCGGGTGGTGCGGCCCCCGCCCTGGACCTGACGGCACTCTCCAGCGAGGAGGATGAAGGCAAGAGCTCGGGGCCCCCCAGCCCAGCCTCGGCCCCCGCCACCGCCGAGCGCTTCCGCTGTGCCCAGTGTGCCAAGGCTTATTCCACCTTCGCCGGGCTCTCCAAGCACAAGCAATTGCACTGCGATGCCCAGGCCAGGAAATCCTTCAGCTGCAAGTACTGCGAAAAGGAGTACGTGAGCCTGGGGGCTCTCAAGATGCACATCCGGAGCCACACGCTGCCCTGCGTCTGCAAGATGTGCGGCAAGGCCTTCTCCCGGCCCTGGCTGCTGCAGGGCCACATCCGGACGCACACCGGTAATGCTGGCTCTCGCCCCTCTCCCTCCCTCCCTTATCACCTCCTGCTTCCCAGCTCCTCGGCCCCCAGCGAATCGGCAGGCCGGGTGTTATCTGGGAAGATAAGGGCTTCCCAAACCCCCTTGGCACATCTCTCTAAAATGTCCTTTAAATATCCTCTTGGCTGGAACCGAGCACAGGGTCAAGGCTTGGCTTGTAAATCTGTGCTGCTGCTGCTGTTGCCGTGCTGCCCGTGGGCCAGCCCTTTGGCCACGGTGTGACGGCACACGCTTCCGCCTAATTTCATAAATTGGGGCTACAAGACTGCCAGAGCACTGCCTCCCTGTGCATCGCCATGTCCAAAGCATCCCTCCCTGCCCGCACCAAGGGCTCCTGGCCAGGCTCCCCAGCCAGGGCAGCACCCCAGACCTGTCTGCCCACCACCGTGGCCTCCAACCCGCTGCCCTGCACAGCAGCGGTGAGCTTGGCTCAAAGCACACCCGCTGCCGCGATGCACCGCAGCAAGGCTCGGCAGGGCCCGCGGGCAGGTGCTGGGGGTGCGGGCCTGTTGGTGCAGGTCCGGGCACCGCAGCTGCAGCCCACCCCACCGCCACGGCTGCCCGTACAATGCATCTCCCGAGCATCCTTTGTGGGGCTGCGGGGATAGTGTAATTGTTACTTGGCACTGATTTCACACCCTCTTAACGTACTAAAGACGATGGCTGAAGGAAGCCGGGAAGACTTAATTGTGCTTTCCAAATTGAGCATACGCATTTGTTTCCTCCAAAAGAGTCTTTCTGGGAGGAATTCGCCCTGGCCAGGCTTTTCAATGCGAGCCGGGCAGGAGAAGGGGGAGCGCGGGGTTCGGCGGAGGAAATAGCTATACTCACCCTGGCGCTGGCGCCTTTCAGCCGCTGCCTGCTATGATATAATTAACACATAGTGCTTGGCTTTCCTGCCTTGCTGCAAATGGTTCGCTTGGCTCCAGGCAGGAGACGAATATCGTGTCTTCGTTTGTATGTGCAACTGCCTTGCTGCTTGCAGATGTTTCCAGCATTAATTTTCCATGGTTCATAGGAGAGGTTTTTCTGGGAGTAGGAATTTCCCAAGTCCGCGGCTTTCCCGAAGTGAATGCTGTACATACCTCACCCGGCTTTCCCTCCGAGCAATAACAGCCAGCACTTCTTTTCACTGTGCTCTTCACAAACTTTGGCTAATGAATGGCTCCTTCTTTGATATTCCCCATGTGTTGATGCACTGGTTAATTGGGAGCGTTTCTCTTTGTCCCATAGGTGAAAAGCCCTTTTCCTGTACACACTGCAACCGGGCCTTTGCTGACCGCTCTAATCTCCGAGCCCACCTGCAGACCCATTCAGATGTAAAGAAGTACCAATGCAAAACCTGCTCCCGGACTTTCTCCCGTATGTCGCTGCTCCACAAGCACGAGGAGACGGGCTGCTCCGGCTCTCGCTGAGGACTTCGCTCCCCCAGGCCTCTCGCCACGCAAATACCTATATTATAACTAGTTTCTGTAGGACTTAGTTTCCTCCGTCGCCATCGCAGTGTGCACCGGGCCGGATGCGGCTACTCCGGCCCTCGAGACCCTCACACTCCTCGCTCGGTGCCTCCTGTGCGACGCGAAGGCCTGATCCCTCTCCCATCCCGGCGTCTGAGGGTGCGGGGTTGGACTCTGGTGCAAAGCGAGTGCGTGGAACTCGGGGGACACAGCCCTGAGCCCGACCCGCTGCTGCCGCAGCCCTTCGGCAGGTGCCCCCGCTTGCCGGAGGCACTCGGCACCTTGCAGGGCTGGACCTGCACCCCGGCCCCCGCCGCCAGTATCAAACATTGCGACCATGTAGCTTGGGGGGGTTGGTTTTGTTTTTTGTTTTTGTTTTTTTTTTTTTTACCATAACCACTTGGTAACTTTTAAGAACCAATATTTTTTTAATGAAGGACAAAATGTTAACACCCCCCCACCCCGAGTGTATATACGCCGCCTGTAGAAGGTGTAACTATGCAATAATACAGTATCCCAGTAGTTGTGAAGCAGCTGCTTCTCCCCAGCACAATGACAATTTGCAATGCCTGCGAGATTAACAGTGTCCATAAAAGGCATGGGTAGCCATTTCAAACACCAACCCTGTTTACAGAGCAGCTATGCACTCAAGCACCTGTTAATATGACTCTTAACAACTGCTTTTCAAGAGAACTGTGACTAATAGCAGGCACTTGTCAGCCGATACAATGGTGGCCTGTCCCAAGGCTGCCCATCGACAGGTGTGTGCCAAAAGCCCTATTTATGGGTATTGACAGGTGCCTCCTGAATGCATCTTTCTTTGGACATTGTTTTCATGGAATCATTACAAAGAGGATGTTTACATTTCAAAGGTACACTGGTATTTATATTTTTGTGCCACAATTTTGTACTGATGAAACTTTTTATATAATTATATACAGTTTATTGATATTCAATAAAATGGTTAATTTATAATAGGGGTTTGTGGGTGTTTAGGGTGAATATGCCACAGTGGGTGTGGGTGGGGAGTGCTGCAGAGACCGGGGCGGGGGGAGCTGGGCTGTGGGTCAGGGTGATGGACTCAGCTCTCACCCTGCACTCCTGGCCTCTGGCTGCAGGTGAGCGGCGTTCACCGGAGGGGACCTGCGGAGCAGTTGCCTCTCTGGGGAGGAACAGGCAGGCTGAGTCAGTTCCTGGGGAAGGGGCAGCTGTGCAGTGATGCAGGCTGGTGGGGGGGACAGGGCTGCTGGGGGTGCAGTGGATCTCCCTGGCTCCGTGTGGGAAAGCGCAAGGGTTTGTCCTGTCCCTCCCAGACTGTCTGGGTGGGTGCTGGCTTCCCCAGGGGGCCACTGGAGAGCCCGTAGCCTGGCTGTGTCCCCCAGCACTGCCTGGGGAGCAGGTCCCTGCCGCAGCACGGGGGGGCTGCCTCCAGCTCTTGGCAGGCGCTGGAGCCTCCCTAGGGAGGGCAAAAGGCACCAGGCACCCCAGCGACCCGATGTGGGTGGTGTGGCAGCAGAGGTGACACATCCTGTTGTCACCACAGAGCCCTTCGGCATGTGTAGATGGGGCTGTCCCCTGCTGGGGTGGGGGGGGCAGGTGGTCCGGGATACCCCATGTACCTGCCTCTAGGATTGTCCTAATGAAGCTGTTCCCAAAGCACAAATGTCCCCAATGGCCCAAGCCACCTACCTTGCACCTTCCCAGCCACCTCCGAATTTGGGGTGCTTTAGGGACAGTGCAGAGGGTCTTGCTGCATGCCTCCCCCAGGGTCTGGGATTTTGTCCTGCTCCCCTGCATTGCCTCGATCCCATCTCCAGGACGTTGCTTTTAACCAGGGAATAAAAGCGTGTGTCCCCCAGCGCTCATCCCCACTCCAGCCCCCCACAGTGTCCGGCTCCCCGCGCCTCTCCCAGGGGCTGGTACGGAGCAGGAAGATGTGTGCGGCTGTAAAAAGGAGCAGAGCTGCTGCTCGACCCTTCTTTAATTAAGAGCTCGCCCCGTATAAACCGACTTTCCCAGCCGAGTTGGACTCATTACTTGATTATTAAGCAGGGCAGGAAGTTTTGGGTTTGCTCTTGTGTGTGCTTTTTTCTTCCTTTTCCCAACAGGAAGCGGGGGAGGGGCACTAATTACTTTCAGCTTTCCATCCATAAAATCCTGGAGCTGCAAAAGCAGCTAAATAGTTAAAAAAAGACCAGTTTTGAGAACGGACCACCTGCAGGAGCTGGAAAGGAGGGTGAAGGAGTGGGTAAGCGGGGAGGAGAAGCCCGCTGAGCCCTGCACAGGCTGTCCGGCCAGCCCGGGTCGGTGCTGGCTTCGCGGCTCTGATGTGCAAGAGCCCTCGGTTACTGCTCAGCTTTAAAGCTCTTCAGTGGGCATCCAACCACAGCACACAGGCTGTGCCTTATCCCCATCCACGCATGCCACGGCTGTCACTGATTCGGATGGGAACCCTTTCCCACATCGTTGGGGCTGTTGCTTCTTCCCTGCACTGGCACCCGCCGGGGAACCCTGCCAGCTCCCTCTCAATGGGCTTCCACTAATATTGGTTAGGCAGGCGATGAGAGTTGTGAGAAAACCCCCTCCTTAGCAATCTTTCCTGCTCTCAGTTGTGTTCCTGGCTTTGTCCAGAGCCTGGCTGGGACGCAAGGCTTTTAGAGAGAAGGTATAAAATGGGTGGAGGACAGCCTAGGCTCCGACTGACAAATCCCGCTGGCATTCAAACACAAATGCAGCCTTAAAACACTGGAAAAAAGAAATGCTGCCTGTTCTGAATCACAAAAGCACAGCCCATTGGCACTCGCTACTGCTGCATCTGCTCCCTTCCCTGCCCTGCCCAAGCACCCCACACCCCGGGGACCCACGGCCACTCAGGTGCTGTCCTGCCACTTGGGGTAGTGCCTCTGACCTCCCCAAGTCATGCCCAGGTCCGGACCAGTTGCTGCCCCGTCACAGGGTGATGGACGTGGCCCAGATCCCTCCTCTTCTGACCGGCTGCTCATTTTCCTACTGCAAAATTACTTCTTACTGCGGGCTGTTGCGATGAGCAGAGGGTTGGGGCCCCCGACAAGGACACCCTTGTGTCCAGCTCAAACCTGCTGCAGATGTGGGCAATCCTCTCTGTCCTTTCCCTGCCCCCATACGCCTTTGGGGCTCTGTGATGGAGAATTGCACCCAGGAGCTGGGCCTGAAGATGAGTTGCAATTACCTTTTCATTTCATTTTTGGAAGGAAACCCCCCAGAGCAGCATCCCTGGCAGCAAGGGCAGCTGGCAGCAGGGCCACAGCCCTCTGCCCTCGGTCCCCTGCACTTGCTGGGGCAGCGAGTGCTGTGCAGAGAAGCCAGAGAGTTCATGGCGAAACCTCAGTGGTTTTTTCCCTGTTTTTTCCCCTCTCTCTCTTTTAATGCCACAGGAACTAAACACACCGTAAACCCGCTGCCCGCAGCCCGGCTGTTTCATCCAGGTAGCGCAGGCTGCAGTTTTGGTGGTGGGGGTGGCGGGGAAGGGGCAGCCGGTGATTAACGGGAGGAACCATTTGGTGACCACCTTGTGTGACCATCTGTAACAGATTACAGTGTCAGCGCTCGTAAAAGCCGGGATTCAATCAAGCACCCTGCAGGTAGCAGGGGGCCCCGCTGGCAGGGGCCATGGTGCCGGGGTGCGGGCTGTGCCGGCTCCGGGCTGCCGTGCTCCCCGGGCGGCGGCGCGGCCATGGCGTCGAGCGTTTGAACTCCGCTGTTTAATTTCCACGGACCTCCACAGGACCTTTAAACAAGCACGTACGTCCCCTCGGCTCCTGGAGCCCTTTCAAAGGCTCTGGGGAAACCACAAAGTGCCTTTTCTTCCCAGAGAGGACTAGTTTTTTCCCCCCTTCCCTGACCTGATGCAGGATTAAGGGTGTTTGGAAACCCACCATGCCACAGGACCCCCCCAGGCCAGAGAGCTGGGGCAGGCTCATCTGGAGATACCTGATTAAAAAGGGCTTTAAGGCTTCCACGCCACTGTCTGAAATTGTCCTGTCTCTGTGGGTGTCGGGAGCATCCCAGAGGGGACGTGAAGGGAAGTGGATGGATTACAGCCACCTTTGCAAAGGCTAAGCTTCATCTGCTTGGTGATTTGGGGGCTGCAGTTCCCCAAACTCCCTTTTTCACCCCTTTCTGTCCCCATCTCTCTTGGGGAAGGACACGAGGCATGCCTGGCCCTGGTGCAGTGAGGGTGAAGAGCAGCTCCGGGGCCACTCTTCACCCAAACTCCTTGGCAAATCCCCAATGGGGTGTCCGAGCATTGGGAAGAGGAAAGAGGGAAAAAGAAGATGGGCTGGAAAGTGTTTAAACACAAGGAACACACTGAGCCCGTCTCACGCTCAGCTGAGCTGGGGGCTCCCTGCAGAGCACACCTCGAGGTGGGGAGCCGGCAGTGGGTGGGGGACAGCCCCGAAACGCCTCCCCCCACCTCCAGGGCAGTAAGAAGGAAAAAAATTTCCACTTTCTTCTCCTGGAACTGCAAAATTGTCTGATAGAAATGTTTTCTTCGTGATGTCCCAGATCCCCCGCAGCCTCCAGAGGAGAGTTTCCAGCATCTGAGCGTGCAGCCCAGGGAGAAGGCAGCCAAAGCTCAGCCCCTACAAAGTGTAGCAGCCTAATTCTTTTTTTGGCTCTTACCTTACCCAGAAAAAGCTGAGTAAACAAACAGAAACCGGGCAGGATCCAGGGAAAGGCCCGGTATTAAAGTCAATTGCTGGACGGCTGTTTCTGATTTGGGGAAGGGAATGACCAGAGCTTCGCAGCAGAAGCCGGGACGGCTCGTGGGGTGATCAGCAGAGACACAGGTTTCCCACTGGAGATATGTGGGGCTGCGGGAGGCCTTGGAAGATGTGTGCGTTTATCCCCGGCTGGACAAGAAGCAGGTGCCGGTGCAGGGCTCAGCGAGCCCCTGTCAACAGGCAGTCCTGGTGAAAGCCTCCGTCCATTAACAGCTCGCCATAAGGAGCGGGGTTCACAAACAAGCTGCAGGTGTAGCTATTGTTTTTCTGGCTCTGGGCTATTGACACGAGCAATAATCTCAAATTAATCTTTAATCGGATGATGAACTGATAGCGTGGGGCTGGGGAGGTGCGAGTCTTCCCATGGAGACAAAGAGCACGGCAAATGTGGAGAAAAGGAGCCAGGGAGACATGGGGAAGGGGAGCGAGGCCAAAGGATTAAAATAAAGATGATTTCTCCCTGCGGATGCAGGCAGTCTGGGTTGCAGCATTACCATGGTCTTACTCACTGTGCTCACCTTTCCAAGGGCATCGCCTCTCCCCGGCCATGCTGCCCCCGAGTGCCTCCCTGCCTGTTCTGGCGCCGGCAGGGCGAGGGGCGATGCCCACCCCAGAGCTCCACCGTGCCCCACTGAAGCACCAGCCACCTGCCAAAACAGGGCGAGCGCACGCGCCTCGCTGGCTCAAAACCCAGGTTGTAAATCCTCCTGGTGGAGGCCGGCTTTCTCCTGGGTGAAGCAAGCACAAACTTCTCGCCCGAGCGTGCGGGGCAGCTCCGCTCACCCAGTGGGGTTGAGAAACACCTTCCCGGGGCTGTCTCACCCTCCAGCTCTTTATGACCCCTGCGCAAATGTTGTGGCAGCGTCCATGGCCGGTCCGAGGACGGGCAGCGCCCGGCTGCACTTGCCAGGGTTTGGGAGATTGCAGAGGGACAGACAAGCCCAGCGCTGCTGTGGGTTGAATGGTTGTTTCTCCTCTTTCACTCTCAGATAGTCTCACAATGGGGAAGGCTTTGGGGGCCGCTGGTGCTGCTGCCCCATCGGGCGCGAGCTCCTGTGGGGTGGGAGCAGGTCCCTGTCCCTGGTCCAGGCAGATGGGTAATGCTGAGCTCGGAGCAGCCACGGAGACCCTCTGCAGAGACTCCCTCGCCAGAGCCCCAGCACTTCACGGCCCGCTCCGTTAATGGCAGTGGGGTAAAAATGGAAGCCATAAAGCTGTTATATTTAATTTCTTCACCTGAGGATGAACGCTTTGGCACAAGGGACAGAAGTGCACACACAGCAGTGACCTGTGTCCTCCCCACAATAAGAAGTGCAGGAGTTACCAGCCTGTGCCGACGGCTTTACAATAGCAATGCTGTGCTGTAACTTATTGGAGATCTGCCTAGAAAATCATCAGAAAGTATTTTAAATCCAGCATAACATACATATTTATGGATCACCTTCTGTTTTACTGGGCTCCCTGAAAGAAATGCGGAGCCTGTTTTACTTTTCTCAATAAAAAGGCTCACATTTCACATGCGAGGAGATTGGCGTCTCCTGAGCTAATTAATCCGGGTTCCCCTCCACCTCCGCATTTTCCACGCAGGGTTATGCTGGCGACACTTTGTCTGTGGCCGCTCCGGGGAGGACGGTGCTGCACATTAAGCCTCCTTTGCCGGCGATGTGCTGGAGGCAGAGCGGGGCAAGGCGAGGAAGTGGCGGCGTGTCGCGGCACAGAGTCATGGCCCGTTATAAAGAGCTTCAAGGGCCTGCATTATGTCATTACTCAATTAGCCTGTTGGTAATAGCACTTCATTAGAGAGACAGTTCCTATTCACTGGCCCTAATCCACTTTCTAAAGACAGGGCTGGAGCCATTGATCGCTTTTCCCGCTTTCCCGACGAGGCAGAAAGCGGGTTGGGAGAGTGGCCCCGCGGTGGGCAGGGGGGAGCAATCCCACCGCCGCGGTCAGGGACACCCCCCCACCTTCCCCCAAAACCAAGATGGGGGCAGCAGCGCCCAGCCCTGACAGCTTGGGGATGTGCGGTGGTGCAGAGCGCCTGCCCTTCTCACTGACCTCAGAAACCAGGCTGTTAACCAGGGAACAAAAGAGTTTTGGTGTCAAACCATAGGTGACCACAGCTGGGGACCTGACCCCTCCTCACCCAGCTGGACACGATGGGTGAGCCGGTGCCAGGGATGCTCTCAGGGGACCGGCTGCGGGTGACAGGCACCGCCTACCCAACCTGCACCTCGCTTCAGTCCATGGTGGGGGCAGAGACAAAAGCTACTCTTTTTTTTCTTCTTTGTCTTTTTTCTCTTTTTCCCCTCTCCCTCCTCCGCTCTGTGACATGCAATGCTCGGTGGAAACTGAAGCGGGGTAGGAAGTGGCACGAGAGCCGCGCGCAGGAAACCGATGTGTGTCAGGAAAGGATGTCAGCGCCGGCGGTGGGACCGAGGGGCCAACAGCCTGCGCAGGAGCTGCCCCCACTCCGCCGGCGACTCGTCGATGAGAGGGGCAGGAAGCGAAACAGAGCCCTTTCTCTGTAAATAAAAGTGTCTTCTTCCATTTGAGGCAGTGATAGAGCAAACCCAGAGGTGCAGGGAACCCCCAGCCAGCGCAGAGGTGCCCAGCCAGGGTAGCACCATGGGGCTGGCAAGTGTACCCCACATCCTCCTCACGCCGTTGACTTCAAAACCGCTGGGCTCCTGTGCCCCGCAGGGACC
Organism: Recurvirostra avosetta; assembly: GCA_004023745.1. Taxonomy (NCBI): domain Eukaryota; kingdom Metazoa; phylum Chordata; class Aves; order Charadriiformes; family Recurvirostridae; genus Recurvirostra; species Recurvirostra avosetta. The sequence continues at coordinate 67,592 of SAYO01014067.1, read as the reverse complement.
TGAACCCCCAAATCCCCCCGCCACAATGAGCAGAGCATCCTCACCTACGCCCCCGTGCAAGGCTGCTGCACGGCTGGTGCTTGGGGCCTCATCCTGCCGCAGCCCCCAGCAGGACACCAGCCCACAGGCACCTTGCCCACCCCATGTCCTCCTTCCCCGGGGCATCCATCAGCCAGATGCCCCCTTCATGCCATGCTGCCGCAGGGGGGCTGGACTTGCGGGTTTTCCATCTCCCATAAAAAATAACCATTGCTTAGAGTTTGGAAAGATGCAGCCTAAGCACAGAAGTTATTTTAGGTCAAAAGAAGTACAGGGGTAGGAAAGTTTACTGCCCTGGTTATGGCAGCTGCTGTCTGTGATCAATATCATCCAAATTTTCCCCCCAAAACCTCATTTTACAGCAATAGCTTTCCATCATCCCTTCCACTGGGCTGGAGGGCAGCAACGTAGGGCCCCCACTTGCTAGAAAAATTAATAGTTATTGGTACTTGTGACTCAGCCTAGGACCCGAAGGCCAGTTTTTAAAAGCAGACACCATGGTAGATGGCAACTGTGTTCCCTCAAATAGTCTTCAGAGCATCCCAGGAGCCAAAACAGCGGCTGGCACGTGCCTGAGGGACAGACTGCGGCCCTTGCCAGCTGCAGGGGAGGAAGGGAGGGCTGGGGCGTCACACACCATCACCCATCGGAAAGTCCAAATCTTCCACGATTTAAGCAAACACCTTGTTTTCATTCAAACCTTTTTGCCATTTCATAATACTGGCTACTTCTCTCTGAAAGGAAATAGCTGTCCCATAAATAAATGAAGGTGGGAGGGAGCGTGAGGGAGGCTGCAAGTGCAGGCAAGGCAGATGCAGAAAGCTTTTCCCGGCATGCTCCAGCTCACGGCCAGAGGATAACATCAATAAGCGGAAGAGCAGAGGTGGTCCGCAGTGCACATGTGTGCCAAGGAACTGCTCACACATGGCCATGTCTGGGGCACCCCCAGCCCTCCCCTTGCCACTGTCTGAGCATCCTCCCCACGAGCATCCTCCCGGGTGGCAGACCCAGTGTGGCGGGGGTGTGCTGAGACCGGTCTCCACGGTGAGCCCCACACACCGAGCCCGGAGCCTGGGCTCCTGGGCATCCAGAGCTGTTTCCCCACTGCAGCAGGAGCCTCGGGTGAGGGAGACCTGCAAAACCACCATGTGGCACCAAGCAAGGGCAGGTCGGCAGCGCAGGTAACAGCCAGGCAGGTGCGGGTATCGCATCCCGCCTCCAACACCAACTCTGCATCATCAGCCATAGCACACAATCTCCACATGCACTCTTTTCTGTGCACAGTGGGGAATATCATACCACGGCTGCAGCCATAAGGAGCTCTCTGAGCCCAGCGATGGGGACCAGGCGTGCCAGCAGACAAGCCAAGACACAGGAAGGGGCACCAGGACCAGCACCCTCCCAGGGGACCCTCACCAGCAGCCCCATGGGGAGGCCCAGGACCCACTGGCCCTCCATACCTGGGGGTCAGGGCTCTGCTGGCTGCAGGTTTCTCTCTGCTGGTCTGGACTCAGTGCTGAGCCATTAATAACCAGCTCTAGTTGTGTCTCTCCAGCCCGCAGCCCCTATTTTCTTTCAAAACCAAGCTGCGATGGGAATGAATTATCTCTCTTCATTTTCATTTTCCCTCTGTCTTTGCTGCTGGCAAATTAACAGCTTCCCTTGATGCCAAACGGTCTGCAGTTTATCTCCCGAAGCACAAGTTTCACTCCCAATCTGCACTGGGGAAACTTAAAGTAATTGCAGAAAACTATTCTGAAAGCGATCCAGCAGCAAAGAAGTCAAATAAATAGGGACCATATGCATCACGCCAGTCAGAGGCGCCGCACAAAGATGCTCTCACTCGCAGTGCTCAGTCCCACCCCGAGCCGGCGGCGTGGCTCGCCTGCCCCGCATGCAGGGCTTGGCTCTGCTTCGAAAACGTTCTTGGGGGTGGTTTGCAGTGTTAGAAGCTGACCGAGTTTGCAAACTGAGTTTTGCATGCACATTTGCTGGGTGTGTTTTCTCCCAGGGTTTAGCTGGTTCTTGGTGGAGGATGGGGAAGAGAGCTGGTCGCTCACCCAGGGAACTGCTGCCAGCAGGTATTTAAACCAGCCTGGGTGCAACACTGGGGGGAGGATTTCCAATGCACCATGAAGGACTCTTCGTTTGCTGTTGCGCATGTTGTGACAATGGTCTTACTCTGGCTAAGGCAGAGACTCGAGCTTCCTCAGCTGCACCAGGCCTGGCTGCTTTGCTTCCCGTGACCCATTTTCCCCCATTAAATGGGGTGCAGACACTGCCAGGTCTGTCAGCCCTGAGACAGGCTCCTGCTGCTGGGCCTGGGGTGCACTGCCGAGCAGGACCTGGCCCCAGTTCTGCACCACGAAGGGCTGCCCTGGCCCTCAGCAGCCCTCAGCGGCTCTGTGAGGCGGATACAAAGCATCGCCTAAAGCAAATGATGCTGGGACCATTGATTCCTGTGCAGCACAACCCCGCCTGGTCTTGCACATGCATTTCAGGTCCCGCCTCGGTCCCCATCGGTGAGGCCAGTGCTGCCTCGCTGCTCAGCGCTGCTGGGACAGCCAGCCCCATTACTCCCCAGCCAGGAGAGGCAGCAGCCAAAGGGCTCATCCTGCAGCCACCTTCACCCAGTCCCTGCTTTACATCAAGGAGCCCCAGCACAGATCAAAGAGCTTTGAGGTTTTCCTTGCACAGCCTGAAGTGCTCTCAGAGGGCGACGCGCTGCTGTCAGCAGCCCCCAGCCGCGGCGACGGGGTTATCCCCACCCCATCACAGCCACCTCCTTATCGCCGCTCCTCCTGCGGGCAGGCACTTGGCCAGGTCTGTGGACCCTCAGCATCGCTCGGCACCGAGCTCCCATGCTGGCTGCCCACCGTGGTGCCTGGGTTTGCAGCACTCCCCTGCCCCTTGCTAAGGTGCTGCTGGGTCTCCTCTTGCTCGGCATCGCCTGCGCTTGCCCATGGATGGAGGGTGACGGCAGCGCTTGGCACAGTAGTGGTGGCTGCCACAGTGTGGGAGCTGGGGAGGGTGACGGTGCACGGCCCCTCCTGGGGGGCATGAGGCAAATGGACGCCTGCTATCACCGAGCATTGAGGAAAATACTGTGATTAGACAGAAAGAAGGAAAATAATAATGGCTACTGCTTCCAAAAGTAATTTTGGGACCCTCAATTTAGAAAGCCAAAATTGAGCTCCCTTGAAGAGGCTGTTTTCCAGAGGCTTCTCCAAAATGTCTGGAGGAGTTATCCATCGTTTGGCACCAGCAGCATTTGCTGTTTCTGCGAGCTGTGGCCGGGAACTGCTCATTTAGGTGCCCGCCTTGCCTGGCGCTGGGGCTGCCCATCACCGAGCGGCGAGGAGTGGTCTCGCAGAACCCTCCGGCTTTCAGATGGGTCAGCCTGTGCCAGGGACACCAGGCTAGCGTTACCCCAGGCTTGGGATGTTACCACGAGTGAGGTTTCTGAAAATAGTCCTGGCACCCCTCCACGCTGCCGGGCCAGGCCAAGCGTCTCTGAGACTCGCTTCTAGCTTCCCCATAGCCCCAGTGAGAAGAGGAGCCTCTCTCCCTCCGCAGAGCCTTGGCCCCCCTCCACCCTGCTCCCCCTGCCCAGGGCAGAGCCCTCTGTCCCCCCGGGCTGCCACTCAGCCCCGCAGCTATCCCGACGGCTGCGCTGAAGGCAGCCCGCCTATATAAAATTAGCACCCTCGCAGGAGGCTGCGAGGGAAAACCTGCCTGGGCGGCTGCAATGGGAAGCAGATGCTCTGTGATTAAGCCCACATGCACAGGGCAGCGCTGTCCTCTGAGTGGGGCTGTGATGCCCGGCCCAGGGGATGGAGGGCACATGCTGAAGCAAAGGCTGCCTTGGGCAGGGACGGCTCGGGATGGGATCCGTTGGAGAGGCTGGATGCAAGCTGGCTGCTGCCGGCCAGGGGTGGGGAAGGCTGGCAGGATGGAGCCACAGGAGCTGACTCTGTCCCCCCTGCACGTCCATGAGTGATGTTTGGGGTGGAAATGGCCTTAGACTAAGTGCAGCTCCCCTGATGGCAATGCTCCGGGTTTGTGGGAGCCCAACTCGGCTTTTTGCTACATCACACCAAGAGGACTGTGTAAGATGAGGGCCGGGGAGCTGCATCCCAACGGCTTGTGCTGCCGGGGATGAAGCAGTGGAGGCCAGGAGGGCAAGGAGAGCCCATCCTCCTACAGAAGTGTCCCCAGCACAAATGCCATTTGCACACCGCTTGGAGGAACAAGCATCCATCTCCAGCCAGCAGCTCAGCTCCCCAAACCTTCCCCTCCATGCGGCCCCGGGTCACCGAAACACCATATCTCTTCCCTGCAGGAAGGGATGCAGCAAAGTTTCAAAGTCCAGGGGCTGGTGACCCCGGACGGGCCTCTCCTGCACGGCCGTGTTAGGAGGTGCAGAGGGAAGACATGGGTTTGCCGGCTGCAGTCACCTCTCACACTGTCCGGGGAGTTAAAAGCCCAGCAGGAACATGCCACCAAGCCGTGTAACCTGAGAGCGATTTTCTAGATAAGATCTAGGCACAGGGGGGGAAGTTTGCAAGGTCAGGTCACTGGGGGATCGCTTACCCCTCCAAACACCAGCCTGGGACCCCAGCGTCAGCAGACGAGGGAGGATGCTCATCGGCATTGCCAGCTTCGTTTCTTCTCGTTTTCTTCCCTTTCATGGTTTTGTCTCTGAAGGGGGGAAGTCCCCACTTATCTCCTGCCCTCTCCAGCCTCCCCACTGTGGTTTCTCCAGCCTCGCAATAAGGGATGGCCATTTCTGTTTCTTCTCAAGACATTTTTCCACCCACCCTCTCTGGCCCTGGTGGGAATTGTCAGCTTCGAGATAACAAGAAGGATGAATTGTTCATACAGGATGTTGCATGAAGCCCAAGTGCTATTTGCAGGCAATTTTAATAAGTAATAATAAGGAGAGAGAACTCCAAAGGAAGTAACCTGGTACAGCAGACAAGGCAGATTTATCAAGGCAGGGAGGAAATACTCCCCAGAAATGAATCTGGCATGAGTTCCTGCACACCAGTCCCACGATCCTGTCTGCCACCACAGGCAACTCTTATCTGAAACAGTCCAGTGTTTAAAATAGACTGAAAAATAAATAGTCTTCCAGCGCGACTGATCCTCCAGAGCCTGCAGTTCATCCCAGCAACATTTACAGTTTTCTCTGGAGTGTTTCCGACATGTACTTCAAGGCCTTCCAACTCTTTTCTCCTCCCCTGCTTGTGACATTAATGAACCTTAAGGGATTCTTAAAGTGCATTTTATGTGGATGTATTTTTATGCAGGAGAAGGAGAGAGCGGTTCCCAGCCCTCCTTGCCTTGGGTGGATGGAGAGTCACTTTGCAAGGCACACTCCAAACAGGAATCCATCAAACGCCAGGGCTAAGTGTTGCTGCGGCAGCTCCGCGAGCTGTGAAGTTGTTTAATGTTCATTGTTCACAGCTGTGTCACCCTAATAGAGTATTTTATTGTTTTTCCAGTTGTACTTAAAACCATCATTCATTATCCTGACCAGCCAGCAAGTGCCTCACCTTTAATTGATGACACGAGACGAAATGCCTGGTCAAAGTTTCCAGTGTCTCCACCGCAACTGGGACTGGCTCCCTGCCACCCCAGACCCTGCCAGCACAGTTCAGCCCCAGCGGGTGACCCCCCTCCAGGACGAGGGGCACATGGCCGCTGGGAGCTCTGGTCCCCCATGGTGTGGCTCCCGGGGGAGCAGGGGCTGCCGCAGCAGAGCCTGCATGGAGCAGTGGTTGTACCCGGGCTGGGGTGCCTGCGGAGAGAGCGGACACCCCAAGGTGCCGGGGATGCTACGAGCCACCCCTCCCTGGCAGCGACGAGGACAAGCCTGGGCGGCAGCAAAGCTTGTGGGGCCATCCTTGCCCGCCGGCAGAGCAGAGCACCTGTGGCCGTCGCCTTGCCCTGATTGAATCAGCCCTGACCGGGGACATCTTATCTCCCGCGAGGGGCAGGCGGAGGCCAGGTCCAAACAGCCCCGGTGCTGTGCATCCCACTGCGCCCAGCTCCAGCATCAGTGTCAGCTCCTGCAGGCACACCTTGCTGGGTCTAACAACCCCAAAAAACACCTTTTTGGCCAGCAGAGCCATTTGCCCATGCTGTCCCCACACATCAGGCTAGCCCGTCCCCCGTCCTGCCCTGGGCCACCCCAACGCCCACCCGCCCGCAGGCTGGTCTGTGATGTTAGCCTATGACAACTAATTGCAGTAAGTAACTTTTTTTTGCTGGAAAACAGCCCTTTTCACAGCTGGGGAAGTCTCTCTGCTCTGTGTAAGTCCTGACAGACTCTCTACAGTAGTTAAAAGGGACAGCATTAAAGAAAAAGAACTTAAACAACCCCAAAGTGAAGGGCCTGTAATTTATTTACTCCTCTCAATGAATGCTGGTTGCAAATCACTCTGTATAAAAATAACTCCTTTCTCCAACTTTTGATCTCTGATATTCCTGTATTTCCCTGGGGAAAATGTAAATCTATGAACTTATTACTAATGTTTCCTGTCCCTGACAGTGGAGCCAGTTGATATTTTACTTGAGAAGCTGGAGAGAAAAAAAAAAAGCAGCATAAACTTAATGACTGCGGACTGTTTCCAATCTTAGTTTCACTTTTCAGATGGAGAGTTTCCATCTTACAACAGGGAGAGGGAGATTTTTAAATAAAACATGATTTAACTTTAGCCAAACTTCCTCCTAGTGTTTATGCTTTTGGCTCGGGCCTTGATCCATTTAAAGCTGGTTCCTTTTGAAGCAGCCCCGGCTCGTCACTGCGCACCGACACGACGGTTTGGAAATTGTCTGTTCCACTCCTGAATCTGAATTCCCCGGCCTCTCCCTGCCCCGCTGCCCTCCTGCCTGGCCCTGCCTGGGGGAATGGCTCCTGCTCACCTATGCGGGCAGCGGGCAGGGGAAGGCGGTGGTGGTGTGGCGGCACCTTGCCCTCGCTGGGCATCCCCTCGGCATTGCTGCAGGCACCCGGCTTGGCCGTACAAAGCACAGTTGTATAAAGCATCTCCATGTCACTGCTGTCCCCAACCATGGTCATTTCGTAGCCCCAAAGCCACATCTGGGAGCAGCTGGTGGGGAGGCGTAGGGCAGGAGCTGGCACTCAGGAGTCCGAAAAAAGTTTGAAAAGTTTCCTAGTTGTCTCATTTTGGTGTGTTCCACCCCCAAACTACACACATTTCTAGTTCACAACAGGCTTTGCTTGCAAAGGTAAGCTCTTTAAAAAGCTAACTGAGGTTTGGAAGTGATGACAGTGGGAGGCTCTGCTCAGTCTGCTGTGCTCCTGCCTGGGGCTGTGCAGGTACAGGGTGATCTCGGCAAGATTTTTCAGTTTTTCTCCTATTTCAGGGTAGGAAAAAAATTCCCCAGAAAATCGCGGCACACAGGAAGATCCTTTCCTGGCAGCACCAGTGCCGGGAAGACGGCTGCGTGCAGGCAGCCCGAGCCCGACTCCCGCGAAAACAGCCTCTTTGGCTTCTCCCTACTGTCTCGGGCTCTTCTCCCCATCCCACAGAGCCCTGCCGGAGCCGGCAGCCCTCCCAGTCCTGGGATGGTTGGCATCAAAGGGGCAACATAAGCTCCTCTGCTGCCTGCTCTGCCCGCACCTGCGGTCCCCTGCCCCGTGGAGCTGCCCATCCCTGCCCCGCTCAGCACCCGCAGTGCCCGCACCAGGCTGGGTGCTGGGGGGACCTGGGGGCACAGGAGAGACGGGCAAAATGGAGGCAGCCTGGCCCCGCGGCCGCTGGCCAGAGCGAGCAGCAGACCTGACGCCAGGCGTGGAAGCCGGCTCCCGCAGGAGCAATTCAGGCGCTGTTTTAACGTCAGCCAAAACGCAGGGAATAAAAGGAACTTTAATGGGGTCTAAGTTGAGCTGTGCACCCTGGAGGATTCCTGGCTGCCTCTGTGCGTGTCAGATAAATAGCCCTGTGACTGCAGTAATGTTTAACATCCCCTCTCATTATCTCGCTGGCATCCCCGGGCTCCTGCAGGGACTGCAGCCAGGCCCCAGCCACATCTTCCCCCTCAGTCCTGTCCCACTAGCTGGGCTGCAGCAGCGCTTAAGAGCATTTTTGAAATGCAGCCTGATCCAGGACTCAGGAGAAGAGGCTATGAGCTGAGCTCAGCACCGGTCCCACGGCAGGGTGAGAGCCTCAGGGCTGCTTCTGCTGCTGGGACAGCCCCTGTGCCCTGTCCCTGCAGGCCAGCCCTCTCCTGGTGCCACTGGCTGGCCAGGAAGACCCAGTGCCATCCTGAGTCCCCTTTGCCTCAGATTCCCCATCTGTAGTACAGCCTTAGTGAACCGGACTGTTTTTTTCTAAAGAGATGTGAAGTTTAAAGCTGAAAAAACCCCACATCTTATACCTAGGCAGTCATTATTAATAATTAATATTTGTTAAGCCTAATAAGCATCATCAGTCATTCCGGCATTCCAAAGGGTTTGTTGGAGGGAAGTGTCCTCGTGTCCCGTGTCGCGTGTCCCGTGTCACATATCCCATGTCCCATGTCCCTGCCACAGCAGATGCCGTCGGTCATCTCCTCTCACAGGCTTCTGCCCAGCGTCTCCTTTCTGCAGGGAAGGGCTTGATTTTTCTAAGAGGGAGGGGCTGGAGAGAAGTGCCACCTTTGGAAATGACCCTGGGTCCAGCGTGGACGCGTGCTCTGCCGGTGGGTCAGAACAAGGGATGATTGAGCCGTGCAACCTGCCGGCCCTTAAAGGGCTGCTTGTGCTGGCGACCACCAGCATGGCCTCACTGGGGGGACCATCCCCCCCGCTGCCACCACGGCAGAGGAGACATCTCCGGCTAACCGCACATTCCTCGACCTCCCATCCGACCCGCATGGCCCTTGGCCAGCCGATCCCCACCACTGCTCCCTGGGGATGCTGAGGGGCTTTGGGGAGAGGACCCATATGGCTCCGAGGGATGTGTGTTGGGGGGGTCTTTCCCAGGCATTTGAAGATGTGAATGCACAAATGCTTTCTTGGGGTGTCATCTCGCTCACCCCCAGATCAATGGGGGACCCAGGGCTACAGAAACTTGTGAAAATGTCCCCAGACTGGTCCTGTTGCCTAGATTGTCCCCATGGAGTTTGGATAAGCCATGACATGCCCCTTCTGGGCAGGACAACCCTTCCACAGATCCCCTATACGCCCGGGACAACGGTGGAGGAGCTGGGACAGGGTCCCCAGGCGATGGCTGTGGGTGCAAAGCTCAGGTCCTGCCAAGCTCATCCCATGGAGGTGGGCTGGAGGGCTCGGGGCTGGGATCTGCAGGAGGCGTCCTTGCGGCTGGGTGTGAGCAAGGGTGAATCCTGACACAGAAGCTGCTGTGCCTGACTGGGGGAAAGGCACGGCTGTTCTGCTGCGGCTGTGTGCCCTGCTGCCCTCGGACACCGCGGGGACTGGGGCTGCCGGCTGGGAGGGTGCCCAGTGAGCTGGGCAAATTTTGGCTGGGAGTCATGCGAGAACTGGTTCCAGCACCATGGTGGTGTGCACATGGGCTTTTCTTCAGAAATGCCCTGTCTTTTCCTTGCCTTTTAATTCCTCAAATGGGTCACCCAGTACTACTGGACTCCCAGAGACCATCAGGAGAAACAGCACATGCTCTTCTCCATCCTAATGGCTTTTCATCCAGGTTGTTTTCTGATGTGCCAAGCTCCCTGGACCTTTCAGAGCCACTACAATGCCGCTTCCCATCACCATCCAGCTACAAAAGGCACTTTATTAACACACATCTTGCACAACAGGTGTGTGTACTGGCAGTCAGACACTCCTGAATAAGCCAAACACTGGCAGCTCATCTTCAACATCTGTCCCACTTTCCAGTTAACTTATGGCTCCCACCAGTAGCCCAGTTTGCTGACCAGAGCAGAGCATCCCAGCTTGAATACTAATGTTAGCCCTTTTTCTCAGCAGTGAAAGGCCAGGACTATCTCAGTCATCCATCTGCACCAGTTCTTTGCATGGATCAGCACATTGCCTGGGTAATGTGGTGGCAGAGAGACACATCCCTCATGCCACAGCTGTCTGGGAAGCCTCTCAGTTGCAACGGCCAGTGTCCCCTGTGTCCCCAAACATGCCGGACAGCCTGGGGAAGAGGGATGGCTCTGGGTTATGCAGCTACCCAGGTCTGGGGTCCCTCTTTGCCCCCCTTACCCCTCCATCAACTCTTCAAGATGTTTTTTGGCATTATGGGCTCCTCACGCTGCACTGACCACTAACACAAGGCTGTCAGGTCCCAAACAAACAGGGCATTTTCCACCGTTTCCCTTCATCTCTGAGCTCTTCTAATGCCTCACTCCCAAAAATGCTGTTTCCCTGCTGTTTCCACTCCTCTCCCTCTCCGGACTGGGCTCGGGGAGCGGGACAGGCTCTGTAGGCATACTGACAGAGACAGCCATCCCTTTAGATTTTCAGGCACATTAGGAGACAGTTAGAAATATCATGCTTTTATTTTCATTTCCCTTCCTCATAACTACAGCTCGGCATGAACCCACTTCCCAGCCGTGAAGCCCCGCCGTGTAGGCAGTGTCACAGCGGGGTCCGGCAGCACCCACGGCCACCCCTCGCAGGCTACATCGCCCTGTCTGAGTTACTCCATTGCGGGGGGCAATGGAAACCCAGCGCTTCCCCCACCTCTCAAGTGTGTCTCAGAAGAAGCCTACAGCTCCAGGGGCTGCTTTTAAGACAAATATGTGACTGTGGAGACCCACAGCAAGTGAACAATTATGCTGCCAGTGCAAAGTTTCTGGGCTCCCACCATCCCTGTGTCAATCTGTCATGCCCACAGCTGTAACATCTGTCCTCTAACTCCTGGCAGCAGCGGGGGGAGCATGCGGGGCAGTGCGGGGCTCTCACGTTCAGTCACGTCCTGGGAGAAGCCCTTTTTTTCATCCAAGTGCATCCTTCCATCCAATCTCAGGCTGAGTGTTACCCACAGCTGCCTGGTTGGGGCTGCGCTGTCGGGATGACTGTGAGTGGAGCCAGCCCTTCTCCGGCACAGCCCAGGCAGGACGCTGGCACGGCTGATCCCCCGACGGCGGTGGAGGTGACAGCGGGTGCCGCTGGGCTGGGGGCTTCTCTGGTCCCCCTTGGTGCCCCCCACGTTCGGGGGAGCCCATCAATTCTTTCCACCCTTTTGGCAAGTCCCCAGGTGGTTTCCTGGCACTCAGGGGCAGCACTTGCCAACTAGCAAATGTCCTTATTGTCACCTCAGTGGGGACACAGGGCTGGCCCTCGGGATGTGGCGCTGGAGGAGCTACCTGACCCCAGATCTGCCTACAGCCTGCCTGCCTGGCTCACTTCTCCTTTTGGGCATTTAACACCGTCTGGAAGCTGTGTCGGGGGGAGAAGAGGAGACAGACAGACGGACGGGAGCTGCTCTGATGTAAAACAGAGACGGGGAAGTGAGAGAGGAGCCTGCAAACGCCCCGGTGAGCAGCCCAGCGCCGGGGACAGGGCGAGAAGCACGTTTGTGTCATTACTCATGGAGAAGCTGGCAGGGAGGCGCGCGGAGAGGGCCAGATCCCCGCTGCTAAAGCACTGCTGACTTCGCACAGGCGTATCAGGAGGGAGCACAGCCCGACCACTGCGGCAAGATCCGGCCTCTTCCCGCCGCGGGAAGCACAAAGCAAGCTCAAAGCATGGATGCAGGGATGCTCCATGGCCACGGGGCTGGTGTGGGGTCTGACCTGCTGCAGGGATGCGTTGCAGCATCTCCAGCTGAAGGGAGAGAGAAGGAGACGGGCAGGGTGACCCCACGCAGGGAGGACAGCCCCACACCAGGACCAACGGCTCCACACAGCCCCCGCCCCACGCCGGCCAAGCTTTCCTCCAGTGATCTTTACATACCTAAATAGGGCAAAGAAAGAGAAGGAAAGACGCAGGGGAGGAAACGGCCCATCCCCAGCAGCCCTCAGCACACGTTTCCTCTGCCGAGAGGCTGGGAAGGGTGGATGACCGAATCCCAGAGCTCCGGCTCCTACTCCTGTTTTCCGACAGGGAGACCGCAGCTCAGCACATTGTGGAGCATGAAGCACATCTGCTCTCCGCGGCCACGAGGACCCCTTTTACTGTCTCCGCCTGGGTCTGCAGCGGCAATAACCAGGCAGGCCCCCTCCTCCAAGGACACAGGGCTGGGATGCAACCTCACGTGGGCTCATCCCCCATCCCTTTGCAGCCTGGAGTTTCCTTTGAGACCATAAAACGAGCCGGGAGCCCCATTGCATCACTTTGGGAAGAAGGTGTGATTTCCCCGGGTGGTACATGCTGGCAGCCCGGTGAGCAGGGAGGCAGCCAGCATGCCGTGACCTCACAGGGGAACGCGTGGCTGCAGAGGAACAAGAGCAAGAATTCCCCTCCTGGCTCCCGGCGGGCGGGCTCTGCGGGAAGCAGCACCGGGAAGCAGCACCGTGGGAGCACACGTGGTGGGACAGAGCCACATGTGGCACCCTGCCCACAGCCGGGACTTTCCCAAATTGCCGAGGTGTGGCTTCAGGGAGGTGGCCCCGGCATGCGGCAGTGGATTTGAGGAGGTGCCAGGGGCCATGCTTGGCAGTGGCGGGGAGGGAAGCCCTGGCTCCCGCTCTCCGAGATCAGCTCGGCCCAGCTGCTCAGTGCCGGATGTTTGGAGACAGCCCAAAGCTTTGGTTTTGTGTGTGTTTGCATCCCAGGCTGGGGGTACACCTGGAGTCAAAACCCAAAAGCTTTGAGGATGCTCGTGGATGAATCCTGCATGGACTTTGTAGCCCACCTCCACCTGCCAAGACCATCTTAACCATGGATGTGGGGTCTGTTTTTAGCTTCCTCCCACTGGTTAGTTGATGTGTGAGTAACCCCAAGCAGCCCTACAAAACCTGACCTGGCTCCTGTCAGGTCCTCAAGACAGCCTTGGAAAGTGGCTCACTCTTTGAATTAACAGCGTTAAATTGTCCCAGGCAATTCTTGGACAAATGTAAAGACTCGTTTTGTGAAGGTGTAGAAATTGCTGCCTTAATTAGCAATCAAAATCACACCTCAGCACCAGCCCAGTGCCATAGTGCAAAGATTATCATGGAGTAACCCAGGATGGTGTTGTACCACCCCGTGTTAGATGAACATTGTCTACTGCAGATGTTGAAGCACAGAGCAGCAAAGGCAAGTGCCACCGGCAGTGACAGTGACAGCAGCAGTGACAGTGGGCCACTCCAGCAGAGCCCTGCGGGTGCCCACACCAATGCTTTAATGCTTTATGCCAGGATGGGGCAGCAGCACAGCTGCGGGTCACAGCTGGTGGCAGGCAGAGGATGGGGGGGAGCAGGGAAGCTCTCACCTCTTCCCCAACCCGCCCCTCTGCCTGGACACCAAGGGAGACGATTCGTGAATGAGCCTGAGTTCAGGCTGGGCAGGAGGGAGGGAATCGTTCCTGAGTCACGCACGGGCTGCCCAAAGCGGGGCCGGGCAGAGACGCATGAGTCACCCTGTGCCAGCACTCAGGTCCCCACCTGCAGCCACTGTCCTTTCCAACCCCATGAACAGCCCTGGAGCTGCTACGGCAGGAGTGGAGGAGCCGGGGTTGGGTAGGAGGCGGCTGTGCAGCCTGGGCTGGGGGAGCTTAACGCAAGCCGAGGCTTTTTGCTGGTGCATTAGTCACTTGGAGAACTCATCGCTTCGCAGGCATCCCCTCATCAACCCCTGATGGGGCTCAGGGAACCACAAGTCATCTGGGTGATTCGCATTTCCCCCAAAATAAAATGCCGCCCTTGCAGATGGAGCTGGGAGGGGCGGATGAGTGGGGATCCCCGCTGCACCCCACGGTCCGGCCAGGGTGCAGCCCTCGCCCGAGGGGAGCACAGACCCTGCCGGTGCGGGGCGGGCGATGGAGCCGCGACACTGACGTTAGCCTGAGAGCTGGAAAGTTTTCTACATACCAGCGTTAGCAGGAATGTTATTTACTGAGCGAGGGAGAGGTCTGACAGAGGAGAAAGCCTCTCGCCCAGCTCTTCCCCATGTATGGATGTGGACCGGCGTTACTCAGCAGGATACGGCACAGACAGAGGCACCGGCGCCGGGGCATGGCTCTCCTCGGAGGAAGCTGGACGCAGGATGGGGGGGCACCTCCCCGTGCCCCCAAGCAGCCGGCTGGGCTTTGCGGGGCAGAAAAGCACCGTTCACCCCCCTGCAAGCAGCGGTTTGCCCTGAGCTGTACCGGGGTCACTCCCCAGGACCCCCACGGCTGCCCGCCCCGGCTCAGCCAGATTTTGTAGAAGTGGGGGGACACAGGTGGGACACGGCCACCAGCATGTTGCCGTGGGGACACGTCAGAGCAAGGGGAGGATGCCTTCCTGGGGGGTAGACAAGCAGAGCATCACACTGAAAAGAAACTCGAACCCGGCCTTTCCCTTAATAAGCCTCCTTACAGCTCAAAGCAAATATTTTTATAAAAGAGGGATTTCACTTCCCATTTGTATTTCTGACCTTTGGTGAAAGCTGACAGTGAACATGTTCAAAGAGAAACACTTTTTCCCAAACCTGCGGACTTTTCCCAGCCCCTCCGTGGCCCCGGGGAAGCCCGTCCATGTCCCTCCTGCCACCCAGGGCTGCCCGCGGGTGGGGGGACGCCCACCGCCCCCCCCGGCCTCCCAGCTCCGGCTCGGAATAATTATTGGTCATAGAGGGGGTGGATTTTCCTGAGTCACAGGCACACCTGAAGGCCCTGCTCTTCTCCCAGAGGACTTCAAAGGCTTTGCAAACATAAATAGGTGCAGCCCTAGAGTTAAGTCAATAGAACCTCTTCTGCTGGGGGGACATGGGGGGTGAGGGTCCCAGACACCTCAAAAGCACGCAGGGTCACTGGTGTCTGCCATGCATGGCCAAGCGATCAAACACAGGCACTTTTCTTCTCCAGCATCAAAATCCTGTGCTATTTCTCCCCCTTGGATGCTCTTGCCACTCCCCCTGCACCCTCGCCCCTGGGCTGCCGATATTGTCTGGAGCAGCCCCAGCCGGCCTTGGGAACGGGTGGGAAGGGGGAAGCGGCAGGGATTATTCCTGAGCAGGAGGCATTTTGAGGGTGGCTGAGCAGATGCAAGCGCGTTTCCCAGCGGTGACTGGCCGGGGAAGTTCACAGCGTGACTCATGCGCTTTCCCAAGTCCCTGAATCACAGCATTGTGCTGAGAAATCAGAAACGTGCCGTCACCCTCCCGGCACGGCAACATCCCTCCATGGTGCCCGCACCACGATAGCCTCTTCAGAGCCCCACAGTTCAGGCCCGAGAGGAGCAATCTGGGGAGAAAAGAAGCAGCTTCTCCTGAAGCAAATGCCTTCTCCGAGGGCCAGGATCGGTGCTGAGCCACCAATATGCTTTGGCAGATCCGAGGCCCCAGAGCTCTCAACCAGCTACTTCAAAATGCCTCTCTTTTCCTTGGTATCCTGGGAAGCAAACAACTTGCACAGGAGGGCATGCATACGTGTGCTCCCTCAGCAAACAAGTCAGGAAAAAAAAAAAGAAAACCAAGAGGAGCTTTTTCCCGGCGCCCCTCCGCCAGCACCACACCTCTCCCCGCATGCCGAGTACACAGTTTATTTTCCTTCCCATTAAAGTCTCCCCACCAGCCTGGCTCTGGGAAACTCAATTTATGCTCAGAGCTCTGGGTATATTATTCCTAGCGGGAACAGAGAAGGGCAGTCAGCGCGGAGGCGGCTCAGGCAGCCGAACAAGCCGGTCTTTGGTTTCGCGCCGGCAGCGCCGTGCGGGGACGGGAAGTCCCCGTGCAGACAGAAAGTCTGCAGCACCGCCACGGCGGCTGCCCCGTGCCACTGCGGGGCCGGCCAGGGCTGGGGACGGGGCAACGGCGATGGGAGGGTTGGGAGAGCTGCAGCACTGCCGGGGCAGAGCGAGGGAAGGGGGTTGCTCCGGGGCTGGAGCCCCAGGTCAGCGTGTGGCCCTGGCTGGAGCAACGGGCACCTCCCGGGACAATGGCCCCGATGAGTCTTCCATGCCATGGGACAGGCACCCTCAACCCCATGGCACAGAGCCACCCTCTGCCAACCGGGCACAGTGTGCCACAGCTATAAAATTGGGAGGCTCAAGTGGTGATGGGAGGAGGGAAAGGCTCTTGGTTTTGTCCCCAACAGCCGGCTCCAGCCCCTGCCACCCTCAGAGATGCTCCACGGGCTCTGAGCAACCCGGTCCCATGGCCCAGCAAACACCCCGGGGGTACGGAAGATGAGGTTGAACAGGGCAGATCCGCACACGGGGCATTCCCAGTGCTGTGCCAGGTGTTTCCCAGCTGTTTCACTGTACCTGAGCTGGCTGCACATTGCATCTCCCCCCAGCAGGGCTGGTGCAATGGTGAGAAAAGCCGTGCCTGTGCCTCTGCCGCAGCATCCCACCACATCTCCACCACCTCCTTCTACCAACTCCTCTTCTAGACCCATTTTATGTGACCTCAGACAAGTTGACCCCCCAAATGTCTGGTGTGAGCAGGAGGTGACCTGCCATCCCCACAGCTGTTTTTTCCCCTGCTTTGCAAGTTTACAATAGCTCCTTGTTCCTCCATACGCCCCATTCCCCTCCTGTATCACATCCTACACGACCGCTTTGCAGTGACCTCATCTTTCTTTTTTTCCATGCCTCCTGCTGAAACCAAGGCCATGCTGCTGCGTCCCAGCCTCTGCCCCACACTGTCTCCTGGGGGTGCTGGAGGGGATGAGTGTCCCCAAGAGCCGGCCAGCCCCCCTCGCCCCAGCACCCACAGGGTAGCACTGGTGTCCAGGGACCCGCACAACTGGAGCGTGCAACCTGTGAAGGTTTGCAGTCCTGGCTAAAGGGCCATCTGTGAAATCCATTTGCAGCTTTTTTCCTGAATTTTTAACCCCTTTATCCCCACCTAGTCTCGGTCTGTCCCGCGATGCTGAGTGGCCCCCCCAGCTCCTGCCCTTCCTCTGGGGCACACCGTGACTCTGTAGGATGCAGCCCCATGAGGGACCTCACCCCAAGGGTGTGTTCGGTATCAGACACCTCTTCTGTTTCACACCCCATAAACATCTTGTAAACCCATGTACCGAGGAGGCTCAGCAGCCCTACACACAGGGCATCTCTTGCCCGGGTGGTTTAAGCATCTCTGGCTGGGCAGCATTATTTTGGCTTGGCAACATGGCCCGTTTCCAGGGTGCAAAGTTTTCTTCTTGGGACCTTTCCTGTGCCCTTTACCCCTCCCAGCTCTTTCATGTGGTGTTAGGAGCCCGGCTTGCATGAAGCAGGAGGAAATCACCAAAGGCTTTCCTCCCCCAGGGCCTGGGACCTTCACACATGGCCGGGACTGTGGTTAGCCAGAAGAAAACATTTGTGATAGCCAAAGAACTGGTGAGAAACCAAGAGAGCCGTCCACTCCTCCTGGCCACGCTCATGCAGCCCAGGATGACGGGGAAAGGGACCGCCTGGAGCACAGCAGGGCCGGGCTTCTCCTGCCTGATGCCCAAGTCCAGCCCACACACAGGGCTGAGCGCCAGGGCCAGGGACAAACCTCCCCTTGGGTACCACCCACCAGATTTCTGCATGCCCAGAGGAGCCCCCCTCAGTGGCACACTCCCCCTGGGGTGCCACACTGCCTGTGGCTGACAGTGCCTCCAGGGGGGTGGCAGTCCTCCAGGGGGAACGCGTTACCCAGGGCAGTGGTGGAGTCCCCATTGCTGGAGGTATTTAAGGGTCGTGTAGATACAGTGCTCAGGGACATGGTTTAGTAGTGGGCTTGTCAGCGTTAGGTTAATGATTGGGCTAGATGATCTTACAGGTCTTTTCCAATCTAGGAGATTCTGTGATTCTGTTTAAGCAGTGACCCTTTAACAGGAGCTCCTGGGCTTGATTGCTCACACCCTGGCACAGGAGCAGCTGAAAGCCATCTGCCTTTTAGCTTCCCACTGAAATAGGACCTTCCTCTGGCTCTGCCCCTGTCAGGCATCACCTGGGGAGGGAAGGTCTTGGCTGCCCCAGGGGCAGGTGGGAGCGCTACCCCAAGGATCATACTCCAGCTCTGTGGTGTGGGCACCTGAAGGCAGTGGGAGCTCCCTGGAGAGATGCTGCATGAACCCCCCTCCCAACCCCTGAGCTGGTGAGTCACAAACTTGGTGATGTTGCAGGGCCTGGGGCTGTCCCTGTGTCAGCAGGAGATGCAAACACAGGGTCTCTCCTGTTGTCCCCCCCTGTTAGGGGAGACCCACTAGTACCTTTAAGTGAATTATGGAGATACACTTGAGTAAGCACAAAGGAGGCGCTATGAGCCTTGGGATCCACACAGGCAGTGGGGGGGTTTGCCTGTGACCCCACCTTTTGCTTTTCAGATGGTGCTTGCCTGGCGCCTGCTCCTGCAGAGGGGAGCTGGGGGAGATGTTTTGGTGCGGGCGTAAGCCTTGGAGCAGGGCGGCACATGCCCATGAGCATCAGCATGAGCTCACGTCTGCCGGCAGCGACGCAGCCTGAAGAGCCTTAAGTAGGTGTTGAAAATTAGGAGTTTCTTTCAAGAAGCTCTCAGGGTGGGAGGCACCGTGTGGCTCAACGGTGATTGATAGCGTGTGGCTAGCTTGCGGCTGGGCATCACTGCTCCTGGCCATGAACACCCCAATGCTGGCAGCATGGGGGAGGATGGAGGCTCTGGGAGCACAGCCAAGTCCTGCTTCCCCCCCATGCATGCTGCGGGCTGGGCATGTGGCCACTGAAATGCTCCTCTGGCTCTTGCCACCTGAACATGGGGCTGGGGACGAGAAGGGAGAGGTGACTTTGCAGTGAACCGTGGCTGATGGGGACACATGGCTGGCTTCTCCTTGCTGTGTGCCCTGTGGGAGGTGGGCATGTTTCTCAGCCCTGCTCCATGTGCTCTGGAGCCTGGAAGTTGCCCTAAAAACCCCTGGATGTTTGTCCTCCTCCAGTAACTGTGATGGTGTGTCCTCAGGAGGCTCCATAACAAGAGCTGCCTCTGCTGTTGTAGTTTGGGGTTCATAGGTGATGTTTAAAAACTAAACCCCTGCCTTATTTCACAGCCGGTTCCCCAACATGGTGACTGTGTTTGGGGAGCGGGGCTGGGCTGGCTCTGTGCCGGGGGCAGGCGTGGGGCTCCCTGCTCCGACAGCTGGGGCAGCTCCTCCTGCCTTGAAAATAACCTCAGGTTTGCTCTCATTTTGGTGTCTGCCTTTCCTGCAAATTGGACTGTTCTTGAATTCCTCCCAAGAGGGCCAGGTGAGATCGCGGGCGGGCTGTACTTTGTTGTGGGTGCCCAGCTCTGCCGTGGGTGCTGGGAAGCTGTGTGTGCACACACTGCGGCAGAGCGCAAGGGCCCTTCCCGCAGTGTTATCCTGTAACCGCAGCAAACGATTGCATTTACCCTGATAAAATTAATAGCAGACCAAGGGGAAGCATGCCAGCCGCTTTGCAGCTCCTTGGTCGGCCAGAATTCATCCTCTGGGTGTGTGTGGCTTTGTGGGTCCCCGTGGCACTGATGCAGATGCTCCCCAGGGTTACCCCCAAATATTAAATATGTGATGCATAATTAGTCCCTGCCTAAGCAATACTGCCTTGGCAAATGTCTGCCCGAAAGGATAGATGGGTTCCCCTGTGAGGGGGAGGGTTTGGGTTGGACAGGGATGTTGTGGTTAACACATTCCCCTGGGAGGTGGCAGGGACCCCCACCGGCTGTGGACCCTCACCTGGGGCTGGGATCGCAGCCAGGCGGGGTGGAAAGTAAAGGGCGAGAAATGCACGATGCAGAGCCTGTGTGAGATTTGGTGCACAGCAGGATCAGACCTGGGTGTTGAACCCAGCGATTCCCATGTCCAGCTGCCAGCTCCAGGTGCAGCTCCTGCTATGCTGGTGGGGGCCGTGGTTTGCAGGGCGGCGGGATCCCCTGCCCTCGCAGGCTGCTGGGAAGGCAGTGATGTGCTGGGGGGAGGATGCCAAGGGCGAGTCATTCCCTGCACCAAGCCAAGCCTTGGGATTTCTGGGCTGTTTTCCATGCGTCTCCATCCGCTGGAGCTGTTGGCTTGTAGCACGACAGTGTGGGCTGCTCCCCCAGCCTCGGCGCCTGGCTGCAGCCTGGAGTGCTCGGCAGCCAAGAGCAATCCCCATCCCCGTCCCTCGCTGCGCGCCACTACTAAGCCCCAAAATATGCTGATAACAGCCACTTGTGCAAGACGCTGCTTGCATTAGCCTGCCCGGAGATTAGGTAAGCCCATCCCGAGACCTTGGAGCAGGTGCTCCGGCAGACCCCGTGGGCAGGACTCCCTACTCCCCCCAGGCACGCCAGCCCAGGGATGTGACTCTGAGCCCCTTCCCCTGAGCACAGCACGCCCTGAGGGGTCCCTGCTGCAGATGATGAGTGGTGGGGCTGCTCTCTGGTGCTTGACCTCAGAAGTAGCTCGTGGCAGGGAGTCCCCCTGTTACACCTGTGTATCGACTTTAAATGGGAATCTCAAGTGTTACTGAGCATCTCCTTTTGTGTGGAGAGAGATATGAAGTAAGTGCTGCTACTGGAGCCAGTTGAGAATGGTTTAAAAAAAAATGCTGTTAACTGGAAACTAGCAACAACTGTAATCAATAAAGTGGAACAGGGTTGATCTTGATTAATTTCTCTACTTGAAAATATGTCCCCACTGTTGCAGCTCTGTCAAAAATCTCATTTTTTCCAAGCCCAAATGATCCCCCCCTCCCCTGAAATATAAGCTAATTAAATGCACTTTAACAGTTCTGTATGTTCAAAGTGAAAATGACATATTTCAGAAGTGTCTGCAGGAGGATGGAAGAACTGACTGAAGCTGATCTAATTCAAGAGTTTCTGTTGGGAAGGAGCCTTGAAATGTCTCCCTGCCCCCCCCCCCCTTTTGGAGGGGAGATTTCCAAAACCTCAACTGCTCTTCTATGTTTTCATCTGACCTGGGCACCATGGTGGGTGTTTGCTGTCACCTGTTCTGCTCTGGAGGTGCCGGATTGTGCAGAGGCGATGCAGCCAGAGACCCATGGGGCGCAGTGGTGGGGGGACAGGGACTGGTGTGTCAGACTCATGTGGGGTCAGCACCAAAACGTGGCACTTGAGGCCACCTCTGCAGCCCTGGGGTTGGGGCAGCACCTGCCTGGGGACAGTGGAGGAGGTGGGGGTGGGAGGCAGGGGGATGTTGGGGTGCCATGGGGCAGCTGAGATGTTCAGGCAGTGCCAGTGCAGACCCCCTGGTCCCCCAGTCCCCGCTGGTGCCAGCGAGGCAGCCCAGGGGCCAGTCCTGGCAGGGGACGTGCCTGGATCCCCTGTTGGGTATGTGCCGCTGACTCATGTGTTACCAGCAGAGATGCCCTGGTGGCGGATGTTTTGAAGGCAAGTCTGGATAAAAGATGATTGTAGGCACAGCCCAGACTTGATGTTGTTTATTAACAGACTCATTTTATTGCAACATCTCAGGCCCTTTCCAGGCTGCTGTAGTAAAGCTCTGTGAAACGGGCTCCATTGAACGCAGCGGTACCTGCCCTCCCTCCAGCGCTGGTGAAGCAGAGCTCCTCGGCAGCTCTTCTGCAGTGAGGAGACATGGTGTGCAGCACCCAGGGACAGGGCTGACCTGGCTGTTCCCTTTGTCACCGCTGTGCCACAGCTCAACCAACACTGCATGGCAGAGCTCCTTTCCACAATCTCAGATTTGCAGTGAGCTGAAGCAAAGCCCACTGTACCCTGGTGCAGAGCTTGTCCCCGCCAGCACCCTTTCACACGGTGACAGCCCTATCGGGAAGCTGGGTGCTCTGGTGCTGACCCCAGCCAGGCTGCGGTGCCTTCAGGGACTCCAGTCCCCAGACCAGGTGGGTGACACCTGCTTCAATATACACTTCAGCAGGTCAAAATAAAGCAAATTAGGGGCTTTTCAGGCCCTTCCTGCCCCCCCCCTTTCCAAATGCATGTATCCGCCAGGTCAGAAGGAAGGCATGGGAACCCGACGCTGTTCCGGGCTGTGCTGAAAGCACAGGTCAAAATGAGCTAATTCCTGTGGGGAAGGGATGGATCCGACCTATGAGGACCCTCCCATCATCACTAGTCTAGATAAACATCCCAATAAACATGGGCTGATGCAATTAGCACATGCAGGGGGACATCAGCCTGTCTCCCTCCCACTTGGGGAGGGGGGTGGCAGTGGCTGGGGAGGATGGTGAGGTGCGGGGAGGGCCAGGGGCCTTGGGGACCTCCAGATCACCCTCCCCGCTGGCCTGTTAATATCCAAAGTGGCTGTGATAAGAAGCAGTTGCTGGGGCCGCAGGTGGGAAGGTGTCAAGTCGTACGCACGGAGCTATAAACAGTGCGTGCCCATAAACCAGATCAAAGCAGAAAGAGTTTATTTTCAGAAGGTCTGCTTCCTCCGCAGAGCCTGGAGACAAAGAGCTTTTGGGGGAAGGGGAGGGAAGAAAAAAGGGGGAGAGCTAGAGGAGGGGAAAGGATCTCATCGGCTGTTGCAGATTTTTTTCTGCTGGGTGGATCGCAAACTCCCCAGCACTGTAAGCAGCTGCCCCGAGGATGCAGAGCAGCTCTTTGCTGTGGTTGGCTCTAGCAGGGCCCGTGTGCGCAAGCAGCTGGTGCCGAGAGGGATGGTGGTGGCTCCATGAGCCCTCCTGCAGCATCCCCGGTGCAGTTGTGCCCCGAGGGGGATGCAGAGCCTTAGACCCCCCCCCCGGGGCAGTGTGAGCGGGGCTCCTGCGGGCAGCCAGGACGGGGCTGCTCCCTGCCTGCCTGGAGCACCTGAGCGTGAGCCTGTAAGTCACAAGCCCTTAAGCAAACTATTGTGAAACCAGTGTTGGTTTGCAGAGTCCGTCCCCACCCTCCAGCCCCCAAATCACAGGGCTCATCTACCGGAGCGCCGTGGGGGGGACGTGGGTGCCCATGGCTCCCACCTGCCCCTCAGCCAGAGAGCTCGTGGTTGCCACAGGCAGGGGGGGGAGGAGGAGGAGGAAATCCAAGAGGGGGGAGGCAGCCGTGGCAGGTTTGTTGGCAACCAGAGCTCAAGAGGTCAGAGAGCAGATGTCGGGGTTGTAATGAGTGCGTGTTAGCTCAGAGACGCCTGTATCCTGTGCTGCCCAAGCTCCCCTTGCCCACTTATTTAGATAGAAAATTCCTACTCCTTTCCCACTGCCCGGCTGTGAAATGAGCCAGATGAAGTTGTTTGAGATCTCAAGCTTATTCAATTTTAATTCTAGTTGAAGATACCCCTCTGAATCTACCCACGCACTGCCAGAAATGGGTGCCACAGCTGCAGGATCCC
>SAYO01014067.1:23334-44195 GCA_004023745.1 Recurvirostra avosetta | reverse complement strand
TTTTTTTTTTTTTTCTTCTTCCCTCTCCTTCCTCTCACTGACACTGGTAGGCTCAGAGGGGCAAATCCTGACCACTGTTCTCCAAGGGGAGAGCAAGATCTTCTGGATCTGCCCCAACCCCACCAGTGCATCCTTTCCAGTGACACTTTGGTTGCAGAGGGTACCAGACCCCAACCCCCTCCCAGCAGGCAGGGGTACATCTGCAGGGGAACAGCCCACACCAGGAAATAGGTAACATCTGGCCCCAAATCACTGGCACCTGCTTCCCTGTGCTCAGCCCGCTGCCGGCCGGCCCCGGTGTGCTGCCACCATGTCCACCCGCTCACGCTGTGCCTGTTGCAGGGCTGTGCCTGCAGCGCTGCCGGGCGATGTAGCCCTCAGTGCTTGTTCTTAACCAGCCTTGCAAAGGGAAGGCGCAACTCTTTAGAAACTTCATTCTGGAGACCGTAACAGCTTTTGTTCCGTCCTGTCACCGTGGGGTCTGCTGTGCTGGTCCCACAGCCCCATGTCTCTCCTGCAGTGGGTCATGCTGGCCCCTATACTGCAGGGCTCCCATGGGCCTGGGTTTGAGCCGCAGAAATTAAATGCCTAGTTTTTTTTTCAGGATCGCTTTTCCTGCAGCCCCCAGCAGCTTTTCAAGCCTGCCTCCTTGCTGAAGTAAGAGTAACGGGCTCACTTTCCCCAGGAAGGCGGCAGCACCGGTCCCACACCACCCTGGTAGCACCTGCTGCTGCGCCGGCCGTTACCTTCCCATTCATAACCACGGCGAGGGAAACACATTGCACGGCCTTCAAGGGAAATTTCACTCCAGTTTGCACAAATATTTATCCCACCTGTTTCCTGCCTGGGCCAGCTCCGGGCCCGGAGGACGCGGTGGGTCACAGGCAGCGGGGCAGAGGAAGCAGCGGGGAACTGGCTTCTTTTCACACAAAGACCTTTGGTCTGCAGTGCTGGGCCGTTTGCAGTGGCCCCTGTTTCTCTCTGATGTGTTTTCATGAGCGGTTGGCTATGGATGTAGTATCTGGTGTGGTGTCCCAGTGTTTGTAGGGGAAGGGCAGGGTGTGGGCGAGGGCACGGGGAGCTGCATCTCTCAGCTGGAGAAGTAAAAGCCATTTATAACTTGTCTTTAGTTTGCTTTCATCCATGCTGGAGTGTCTCTGGAGAGAAGCAAACTGGCTAGGAAACTAGCAGACATTCCTGCCAGGGTATTTCTGATGGCTGTCACCAGCCTGGTTTTAAATACCCCTGTTTTTTCACCCCTAAAGGACCATTCTCTGAGCTGAAATGTCTCGGAGCTGGAATGGTCCTATGGCAGCTCGGGCTGGCTCCTCTTCCCCATCGTGCTCCCTGGCTACCCAACAAATTGCTGGCATTGCCACCTGAAACACCTGCAGCTCGTCACCACCAGCTCTTGCTTTTGGATGGGACAGAAGGAGAAGCAGTTCCCTGGCACTGAGCTGCATGGGATGGCACGGGCGCCAGCAGCCCTCCGGTGTGCAGCCGTGGTGCCGCATCCACCGCCAGCCGTGGGGGCACCGCCCTGCGCAGGAAATCCCTGGCCCACGGGGTGCCGGGAAGGACGGCCGTGCTATTCTTACCCTCGCCTCCCTCCCGCCTGGCTGCAGGAGACAGGATACGGGCTGGGTGGCTCCAGCTCGGCGCACTGCGCTACCAGTGGCCGCGAAGGCGTGAAGTGCTTGGCCCTGGGGTGTCTTCCTGATCCCACCCCTAAAATTAGCCCTAACCCTCCCGCAGGCAGCTGTTCCCAGTGCAGGCACAGCCCCAGCTCCCTCCGGGGGGCTGCTGCAGCCCCCTCAGCCTCCCCCCCCGGCATCGCTGCATTTCTCCCCTGTTCCCAGCCAGCCCGTGATTCATGCACGCAGCTCATCAGGGCCTCCCTGGAAAGCCCCCGAGGAGGAGGTGCAGCTCGCGGACACATCTGCGCGGGCAGCACAATCACCAGCGGCACGACGGGCCGGCCAGCACCTGTGCCGGGGGCCACCGGCCACATTGTTCTGCGCCTTCCTGCGCCCACCCCATCACACCGCTTCCACCCGCTGAGAAAAGAAGGGTTTGCAAAGCGGCTGTGCCAGCCGGAGGCACTGCGCCGGGCAAAATGCTGGCAGGAAGGGTTTGACTCACGCTGGAGTTAATGAAAACAAACTCTGCAAATAAATAGCATTTGTACCGTTTCCTCACCGGAATGGGCTCCTGTTTCCTATGCAGGGTGTCTTCTGCCGCCTATGTGCCGGTGCTCCTCATGGTATTTCACCTATGGGGACCGATCCTGCTGCCAATGAACTGCCTCCCCTTCCTGTTGCCATCAACGGCAGCAGAGCTGCGCTAACCAAAACCCTTCCCAAATTTATCTTTAGCCGAAGGCAAGTGGAGGCAACAGCAGTGGAGTCCCTGCGCTCAGTTGCTGTGAGCAGCCCCCACACCTGCGGGTTTCATCACAAACCTGAACCCCAGCCCGGCTTGAACTTCTGGCAACCTCCAGCCACGCTCAGCGGAAACCTGGATCCCATTATGGACTCACCTGGGCTGAGTTTTGAGCGAGCACAGGCTGTTCCTTGAGCAAGCATTTTATTTTGTAGTTGGAGGGGAGCACACACATTTTACAGTGTGGTTCCCATCCCTGCACCACGCTGTCCACCACAGCTGGAGCTGAGCTTTGCTCTGCAGTGTTCGAGCTCAGGATCTCCCCCTGCCCTTGCTGGGCTCTGCCAGCCACGCCAGTCTCTCCATCCTTCTGGCAATCCTGTATTTCATTCCTATCAGTAGCAGGCAGGGGCTGGGGGATGCAGAGCAGCCCCACGGGCTGCCCAGGTGCCTGCAGCGGGGCCAGCAGCTCCGCTCCCTGAGCGGGATGCTGCTTTTCCCCAGAAATGCATCACAGTGTGGATGGAGAACAGAAACCAGTATTCGATGTCAGCTTTTCCCATCCTTTGCCCCAATTTTCCAGATAACTTCCTCACCACTTGAAAAAGGCCAAGTGTTAGTTACTGGGACTCGGAAGCCCAAAAACCCTGCTGTGGGATGTGAGAGCTAGCCTGACCCATATGGCGGGTTGTTCGGCACAGAGGCTCGCTTCAGATCCCTTTTCTTTTGCCCACGTGAGAAATCAAAT
Source organism: Recurvirostra avosetta (assembly GCA_004023745.1). Classification (NCBI taxonomy): domain Eukaryota; kingdom Metazoa; phylum Chordata; class Aves; order Charadriiformes; family Recurvirostridae; genus Recurvirostra; species Recurvirostra avosetta. The sequence continues at coordinate 41,065 of SAYO01014067.1, read as the reverse complement.
GACTCAGTGTGTGGTTGCTGCAGCCGCTGCGGGTGAGCCACTGTGCAGCAAAATCATCCCTCCCCTCCCAAGCCCCTGCAAAGGACGCCCTTGGCCAGGACACCTCCAAACCTCTTCCCTGGAGCCGCCGGGCTCCCTCAGCTGTCGTGGGGAGCAGCAGCCCATCGGCCGGGAGAGCCTCAAGCTTTTCCTGCTGAGGCAGCGCATTCCCGGAGGGAGGAAAGGTCGAGCGCTGGGGCTGCCCCGGCTTCCTCTCCCCGCTCCCAGGGACACTGTCGGCTGCCGTGGTTTCCTCTGGTTCCTGCCCAGCCTTTGCAAGGTGCAAACCAAAACTTGCCATCAACGGTGGTCCCGCTCACCAGCTCCCCTCACTGGAGAGCTTCCCACCCACCCGTACCGAAGTGGCATCTATTTATTTAGCTCGTGGGTGTCTTGGTTTTATTTGCTTGGCAGAAACGCAGCGCTGGGTCGGGCACAGCTGAACAGGGTGAGTGCGGCAGTGCTGGCCGCTCACCGGGCCGGAGGTGGATGCCTTCCCGGCTTTCCCAGTGACACACAGCTCAGTGGTGACAGAGACGAGTCACTTCCCTTCTCCTCCTGGCTCTGTCCTTAATGAAGCACCACAACAACCATCTTCATTTGCCTTTGGCCCCCAGGATGGGGGAAGCAGGGCTGGGGCTGGCCAGCAATGGGGACAGTGGAGGGGATGGTGAAGGGGGTGGCAGAGGGGACAAGGTCTTCATGTGGAACCGCAGGGATGCATCCTCATTCTTGGACTGCACATTATATGAAATCGAATTTTGTACCATCCAAATGACTGTGTGTATTATATTGTGTTCACAATGTATTTAGCACACCATTTAATAGAAAATTTGAAGCAAAAGTATCTAGCACAGTGCTTAATATAAAAATTGAAGCAAGATTAACCAAGACAATCATGTGGAAATGAAACTTTGAAATTTATTAAAAAAGTCAGGCGCAGACATCATCATGCCAAAAACCCCCCGTCAGCATGAGTCACTTCGCCTCTCTCCCAGGGAAAAAGCACCAAAATGCTCATGTCCTGGTGAAGCGTTTCACTTCTGACTGCCCAGGCAGGTGGGTCCGAGCACCCCAGAAATGTCCCCCAAACCCGGATGATGCTCACTTAGTACCAAGAGAGAATAAACCCAGGTCAGTCCCACTGCTGTGGCCAAGGTGCCATGGCCAGTAATTCAATCAGCCACAGGTATTTTCTGCGTTTTCAAGTATTTAACTTCCCTGAAGCACAATTTACTTCCATAACCTATTTGTGTAATAGGTTTTAATCATAATTTCATAAAAGGCTATAGTCTAGTAGGGGGTTGATAATCTCTTGCAGTACCTGCAGTCTGCAGAGAGAGTTGGCAGCCGCAGGGGAGTGCGTGCCGGGGCTGCCGAGGGCCAGGGAAGAGTTTATCTGTGGCGCTACCTGCTGTTATCGTCCGTCCTTTCACATGGGTTTATCAGCCAGCGGCCCTTCCTTTTACAAACTGGGGGGGTGCTGGGGTAGGGGGGTAATTTAATAATCTCGACAAGCGAAGGGGACTGATGACGGGGGGGGCTGGTGTGCTCCTGTGGCACACGTCCCCGGTGCAGGTGACCGATGGGAGCCTGGGGGCTCCAGGGTGGGGGCTGGACCCCCTGGGATGAACCCACGGTGGAGGGTCCCATCCCCTCTCCAGGGCAGGGGAGACTGAGGCACGCACCCTAGACGAGCCACTCTAGAAACTGCTCTGGGACCACTTGCCCCCGTTCCAGGGCTTCAGCTCCAGCTTCCCGGGGAGGGGAGGGGAAAAGGACTTATCTGAACTTCTTCAACACTCAGAATGTGTTTGCTTTGGCTCTGGGTTAATATGTATCGGTTTACTCATCTGATAGAGAGATCAATGAGCAGAGCTGGCCCCAGACAAAAGATGCGACAGGTCTATTTTCTGCCTGTTTCAAAGCCTTTGGCCCCTGCAGCAGCGTGGGGCTCCCCTTCGTTACTAGCAGCCAATTAAAGCATCTGAAATTCAGGCTGAAAATTTTTACATGTTTTTGCATTAAAAATCCTGCCCACAAAAGGAGGGGGCACGGGAGCTGTGCCTTTCCCAGCATCCCTGCCCAGGCGTATCGGAGCAGGAGGAGCATCACTGCGGGGCGGGTTAGGGGAGGAGGGAAGGGAGCTGCCACCGTCACCACCAGGTCCAGGCTGGACCTGGAGGGAAGAAGTGGGGTGTGGGGAAGCCTTGCCGAAGCATCCTGCCCAGCTGTGCCCAGCGGCCGTGGTGCCAAGTTCAAGCTCCTGGCTTTTCCCAGCCAGGCTCTCCGCAGCCCAGCCGGCCGCTCCTGCTGCCGTCCCTGTCCCTGTCATCCTCCCCTGATAACTCAGGGAACAATAGCGGCAGCAGCAAACTGAGGGCCAGAGCTTAGTGCGGCCAAGCAGGTAAACCAGAGGAGGGACAAAGACAAACACAGCAAAAAGGGCTCCTCCAGGCCCAAGGTCAGGGCCTTTTCAGGGATTAAGTCCCCTTGTGCAGAGGTGAAGCAAGCGTTTACCGAAGCTGTCGCTATAAATCCCAGCAGCCCCATTTGCAAGAAAGATTTGGGTCCACCCTGTGTGTGCTGTGGGGCTGCGGACAGGGCCTCTCCCTGTCTGTACTGGGGTGCCAGCAGGACCCATGGGGGAGGATGAGAGCTGTCTTTGCCCCTGTGCCAGGGGCAGTGCTTCACCTGCTCCCATGGGAGCTGGAGGGAACCCAGGGAGCGGGACCCGGCACATAAGGATCCGCGCCGTCCCCACCGGCTGCTGGCCGTGGCTGCACTCACCGCTGCTGCCCACCCAGCCGCTCGCCCACCGGTGGGGAGCGAGGAGGCAGTGGGGAGCACCCATCATGCTGGCCTGGCTCACATGCCGAGGGGCCAAGCATCCCTTTTCCCCACACACCGGCGAGTCAGCGCTCACCCGGGCTCCAGGCTGCACCACACAGCATCACCTCCAGCCCGCTCTTCAGCCTCCCCCCGCCCCTCAGCCCCCAGCAAGACACAGTCTGGCTTTTCTTTCTCCCCCTGCTTTCTCTTGGCAGATAGTTCGCTGACGTCTTGTAAACTAAAAGCAGGTTGATTTGAATTTTCCATGGATGGCTTGGAGTCACGGATAATTCATTATTCACACCTCTCTAATTAAACCGCTGCCCAGCAGGCGAGGCAAGGCTGAAACCAGCCAAATGTCCCCTGGCCAGTGCAGGTCAGCAAGGTCCAATGTGGCTTGAATTTTGGCCATGGTGTCACTTACCCTTTGCTACACGGAGGACACAGAGCTGCTTTGATAAGCGATGTCCTGGAGGTGGGAGGTTTGAGAGCAGTGCAGAGGGAAGGGCAGCCCTTTGGGGAGGGTTTTTCCAAATGTGCGGCCCCTCCAGAGCCTTTCTGCTCCCGGGGAAGGGCTGGACATGGCTCTGGTCCTGCAGCAGCGACTTGGAGCCATACAGTGCATTCATCTAACTATACGCCCACAGAAGGAGCTCACCGGAGCTCGCAGCCAGCTTGTCGGGGTTTGCACTCGCTGTCTTTGGCGCTGAGGCTCGCTTTCTAATTCCTGCTGAAATCAGACTCACTGATACTATTTCACTTTTTAATTCCAGCTAGCTATAAAAATAGAGGACCGCTGCAGATGGAGGGATTGATGCCTATGGCCGCCAGAGCCGGGGCAGGGAGAGACGAGTGGGCTGCCCCAGCCGGGGGGTGGGTGCCCATCACCCAGACTGGTATGTGGGCTCCAGGCTCCGTAGGTGCCGTAGGATGAGCCAGATCGGCACATTTTGCTGCGGCACCTCTCCCAGTTCCCAGAGCATCCCCTGGAGCCGCTCGTCCATGAGGGGCTCCGGGCTGGGCAGCAGGGTGGGCAGGGCGGGCAGGGTGCTGCGAGGAGGGCGCACATTCCCAGCCCCACTGATGAGAACTCCAAATGCGGTCGGTGGGCTGCTCTCCGCAGGCAGCTCTCCGCCGCGAAGGCAGCCAGGGCCATTTTAATCATTTCCAGATTTGTGTGGGAGGTCAGGGCCCTGGGGTGCTGCTCCATGTCAGTTTTATAAACACGGCAGTTTTTCCAGATGGTCTCTGGCTCCAGCCTGGCTAGCAGGTTGATTGGGCCAGACCAAAATAACAACAGGTGGAGAACAGGCCATGACTGCCTGACGCTATCTCCTTTTTCCATCTATTCCCCAAATGATTTTTTTTTCTTTGCAGAAAACAATTAAGTTTTGCTGGAGCAGGGACGGGTGCAGCCGCTGGGCTGCGAGCTGAGGCCCCACACCTTCACTACATGCGTGAGAGCAGCATCTGCCTGGGCATGCTGAGCCAAGCCAGGGCCACAGCTGGGCTGGTCCCCCTGCTCACTGCTGGCAGGGCCACCACTGGGCTCCCAAGCGCTCAGCAGCTCCGTAGCCAGAGGATTTTCCTCCATCCTCTGGAGGGGAGGCTGAGTCAGCAGATCAATTGCACAGCGGCAACCTCTTTCACCCACCCTGACTCCTATTATTCTTCTGAGTTTTACAGAGAGATGCATTTTTTTATCTTTTTCATGAACTCCCAAGGACACTTAGTGCCAAACCGGTAGGGCGGCAGCATGCCACCTGCGCCCATGTTTCCAGGGCCAAAAGGGAGCCCAGCATCCCAGGGTGGCCAGGGTCCAGGGGGTGCTGCCAATGTCCAGCTGGGGCTCCTGGATCTGGTGCTTTCCTGACATGGAGCTGGTCTACCAGGACCTCTTAGATCTGGGCCAGCTCCATCCCCTCCAGCCACGGAACATGGCAGCGCTCCCAGACGGATGCTCAGCGCTCCAGGGTTGAAAAGCCAAACAGCCCAGCTCCCAGCTTTGCCTTCGCACAAGGACACAGCCATGGCTCCGATACACCCTGTACCTCTCGCACCGCACTTTCCAAGGAGCGAGTGGAGCACTGGCAGGACCACGGCTCGACGGCGCTGGTGTCAGTGCAGCGCCATCGGCTCGCCCTGGCTGCGGCTGCCCAACCTCAGGCAGTGCTCACTGCAGCCCAGGCAGAGCTCACGGCATGGAGACGTCTCCAAGCTGAAACCGGGAGGGATGGAAAAACCACAGTTGTGTACTGGAGACAAAATGAAGTGCTCTCCACATAGAGGGCCCTTTCATATTTCCCACTCGCCTTCGAGTTAACATCTCTCTGTGGGCCAAATCTTCCCATACAGGAGATGAAGTTTTGGCCAGAGATTATAAACTGATTGTGGGTGTAAATAAAAAAATTGCACATGTAGCACTGCTTCAAGCCAAGCCCAGCACATGTGCCTCCATGCATCTGCTCGTGCTCACTCGCACAGCGCAGCAAGCAACTTGCCCTGCGCACGCCGGCGTCAGTGCATGCGCATGGGGACCGAGCTGAGGACAAACAGAAGGGGGAGAAAGAGGGAGGTTTCCAAGGCGCCTGCTCAGAGGCAGGTTTCCAAGGACCAAGGGGAGGTGGCCCACAGTCCCCTCTGTCCCCATGATGCAGCCCCCTCTCCACCTCCAACGTCCAAAATCCTCAGCAGCATCCCCTCCTTGCTCCGCAGCAGCAATCTGGCATCATGCATCTTTATTTCCTAAACTCCGGCCAAAGCTTAATTAGCCCAGCCCCGTCACTGTTCGCAGAGCTAACACTGACACCTTTCTTCAGCCTGCCCTGATTTCTTCCATAGGAAACAGCCCACTTTTGCTCCCGCACACCACCTCTCAGGGAATTGCACGTCCCCTGCTGCTAATTACACAATCCCAAAGTAAATCTATATAAATTGCTCACTGTGCTGCAATTTAGCATTCAAGTCTGATTTATTTTATGTCAGTTAATGGAGAAGAAGCTTCCTCCCGTGACCAGCAAAAGGCACTGCAGGCGAAGGGCCCCAGCACCAAACCCAGCCGGGTGGCAAAAGCGCATCTGCCGGGGGATGCGGCTCATGCACGTGCCACATTTTTGGCCAGCGTGGCCATCGCAAAGGTGCTCGAGGGGATGGGGGGTCCTCACACCAAAACCAGCAGCCGGGTTCGTTAGCATGCGCGGCAATAGATATGCCCCCAGAAGCGGTGCAGTGGGTACAGGCAGACGCTCCCAGCCCCCCACCCACCCACCTCGTCCGCTCCGGTAAGAAAGCGGGGGGTTAGCAATGCCTAACCCTGCTTCCACTGCCTCCTAAAATGGAAGTCGCGAGCGCTGGGCGGCGGGTCTGGACAGCTTTACTGCGCAGGCAGGTAGGCAGTGAATCTGGAAACCCTCTGCGGTGTGGGAAACCGTGGCAGCGGTGTGGGGGCTTGCCTGCCCCGGCCCTTTGTTTAGGAATCCCATTTCTGCCATGTCTAAATATGCCCTAATCCTACAAACACTTCCCCTCCAGGAGAAGGAACAGGCCTTTTGCTGATTTTTCTCCGCAGCCCTTTGCACACACCTGAAACCTCAGGGCAATAAGGAATGACTTGGCTCTGGTACAGCGCCTTTTCCCCTTGAATCTTCCCACCCTTTCCATGGCTTGAGAGTGTTATCGGCACTGTTCGCAGGTGGAATAACTGGAGTTGTGGTGCAGCAACGGAGGAAATCTGGTTTCAGCGCTTCTTTCTGAAGCTGAACCCGTGCAAACGCATTCTGCCCCAGCGTATATATTTAAAATGCTTTGACAGCTTAATTTTGTCCGGCTGGCTTTTCGCCAGCTGACACCTCACCCGTCTGTGCCACGTGGGCTGCACGCCAGGCCAGCTCTCGCCTGGCCTCCACCGCCTGCAGAACGTGACAAAACCCCCCGCAACAGCAGTGGGACCAGCCCAACACTGATCTCTGCAGCCCAAGAAAGCGTGAGCTATAGCGTATGTGTAGGCTTGGTCCATACATCCACAGTGTACAGTGTTCACCCCAGATTTCAGGAGCCCATAACAATTTCTTCTCCTATTGGCCCTAATGATTTTCTGGATCCTAACACCCAGAAGGTGCTCTGGCAAATGCTGTATTTTCAGGCATAAGGGAATTGTTCGTATAAAATCATCAGGTTTCTTTGGAGGATTTGGGAGTTCAATAAATCAAGTAACCAGGCAGGCTACAGCCAACACTACAGGAGTTGTACCGGAAGCAACACGCTGTAGATCCTTCTCCAGAACAGAGTTGGGTGGAAATTGAATCACTTTTGGGAAAAAGAAATGGGGGCAGGGGTTGCATTTTTAATAGGGCCATTGGCTAGAAAATGGCCATTGGCGAGAAAATGGCTGTGCCGAGCCAGGAGCGGCTTGGGCATCTTCAGCTGCAGTGCTGCTCCCACAGTCGGCTGTGGGGACAGGGACCGAGCACCACCGAGCGCTACAGCACTGATGTGTTCTGACCCAGAATCAGGCCCGTGCGGTTAATTTTTATGTCTTCAGGAGCACTCACGCCTGTGCCCCATGCTTTCAGGGACAGGTCATGCTCCAGAAGAGCAACGTCTGTAAGTCGGTAGTTTCTGGACAGTCTCTCACCCTGGCATACACTTTTTATTATTGCCTACGAAGGCAGTATGTTTCTAAAATTAATGCAGTAAAACTGCACGCATACGTACTGGGGGATGGAAATGGGCTTGAACACCAGCAGACGCATTTGGAAGTGCCAGGATGGAAAAATGTCTCCGAGCGCCACGTGACGGTCTTGCTGCAGGAGTGCTGGGAGTGCTCCTGCACCCTCGGCCGAGTCAGGAGGGCGTATTATTTCAGCTGCTGAAGAGAACATGTTTATGTACATGCACATGCATTAATGGACACACACACGCACGTATAATGTGCATGTTACTTGCCCGATTGCATTAACAACACACGCACATGCCCACGCTTTTGCACGCACCCCGGCACAAAGAGCGCTGCGTTCGTGTATGTACACGCATGCAAATGTATAGATGCATATGTGTGGATCCCCCGCGCTCGTTCAGCGCCGAGGGAAGGAAACAAAGGCTGGGATCCCCGCGGATGAAAGGGGAGGCAGAGGAAGGGCAGGAGCAGCCCACACACCGAGCCGCCCGTGGACTGCCCCACCGCCCTGCGTTCCCAGGCTGCTTCCAGAGGCGCGGGCGAGCGTCCCTTATTGCTTGCACCTGGCTGCTATTAAGTATTCAATCAAAAAGGGATCACAAGCCAGATATAACTAATTCGGAGGAACTTTTTTACACAACAAGCCCCTTTCAGTTTGCTTGTTTGGTTTTATATCTAAAGCTAACTCCGGCGGGTTTGAAAATGAGCAGGGCTCTTGGCTGCTGCAGATAGCGGGGGGGACACGCCACGTTTCCAGCAGACGGAGGTGGGAGTTCTCCTTTGGTGTTTTAAAAATAGCACTACAAAGAGAGGCGGGCTGGGATGCTGGCGGTGTTTGGCAGGGGGTGATGCAGCAGGGCTGTGCCCCGGACTGATGCTGGGGACAGATCAGGCACCGCAGGGCCAGACGGTGTCCCCCAGAGCTGGTCTTCAGGTCCTCTGCGCTTGTCTTCCATCGCGGTGAGGATCTGGGGCTGCCTGGCTCTCCCCAGGATGCAGAAGAAGAGATGTGTCATTGCACAGTGGTGTCTCCAGCAAGGCTTGCCTGTGACCTGCTCTTGGACCCTCCCCAAAATTGCATCCATGTAGAACAGACCGTGACGTGGGTCTTAGCACTGGGCACTCACGGCAGAAGCTCTCCCAGCCCTGGGAAACCAGCTGACATGCAGGTCCTGTAGCACATGGCTGGCGGGAAGTATGTGGGCATTGCAGGAGACAGCCAAGTGCTCCCCGTGCTGAGCTGTGGCAAAGCAGGAAGAATCTCAGAGGCCATCTGGGGATGAGGCTTTGACCCCCCCAGCAGCCCTGTGCCAGCCCTGCGTCCCCAGCAAACAATGGGCAGGTGGCAGAACTGGCCCCAAATGTTTCCCACCCGATGGCTTTGACCATATTTCAACAAGGAGCTCAAAATGTCATCAATCATATGTGACACTTCCTTCCTCTATGGCTAAAGAGCCTCGTCTTCTTTTTTTTTTATTAACTATGAAAAATCCACATTAAAACGTTCCTTTTTTTCCACCTTCACAGAAGCCCAGCAGCAAATGCCGCCGGCTCCTCCACAGCCTCTTCTAAATCCCCATCCTCAGGGCAGCTACTTTTCTGAAACGCAAAAAATGAAGGGAATGACAATAATAATCACGTGTCCTGTAGCTGCTGCCTTCAAAGCCTCCAGAGGTGCAAGTGCCTTAACCCTTGCACGCCCACATGGGGAACAAGCACCAAGGTCCCCACACCAGCCCACCTCCAGCTCCGCTCAGCGCTGGGGAGATGTTAGGAGTGGTCTGTCCTGGTCACCTGCCCTGAGATCAGAGTGTGGTCACACTGCTCTGGATGTGGCAGAGCCATTCCCTCAATTTCATACCATCTACGTGCAGTAAATTACCAGTGTCCTCCTCGTTTCCCCCCTCCCAGAAGAGACCAGCATGAGAAATTCACCCAGAGTGTGGGTGCCTGGGGATTTACACAAGCAGCGGGCAGAAACCAAAGGCTTCTCGCAGCTCGGAGTCTTCCCACCCCACCAGCCCCCAGGAATCCCGTCCAATGGGTGCTTATAGGGACCATACACAAGTCATTCCCGAAGGCACCGCTCTGCACATGGGCATGCTCGGATGTCGGCTGGGACGCGCTGGCTTTTAGGGGAAGGCTCCAAGGAGGTTTTAATTTAATGCTGGCGCTTACCCTGGGAAGAATTTCCCAAGTAGGTGGAAATTCATGACCTCCATCATCATGGGGAGAAAGGAGCAGCAGGGAAGGCATCGCCCTTCCACACTAATGTTCTTCCTTTTGGGGATGGCTTTTGGGTATTTATTCCGCAGACACTGATATTCCTCTTTCCCAGGAATTCTAGCTGGTTTAAAAATTTTGCCAGTGTTTGCATGTTATTTACACCGGCTTTTGGGTTCCCATGCTGCCTGGCTCCTGTTGGTAACGGGTCCCAAAGGATCGCAGGGGCTTTTCAGGCTCGGGCTCAGCTCTGGGGCAGGAGGGAGCTCTCTGGCCAGCTGGTTTGTTTTCACTCAGGATCGCACTCATAGCGTGTCTCGGTGGCTCCTGACAGCTCATCCTCCCACAGCGCTGCCGCCTCCTCCGGGAGGGTGCAGGCCGGGCCTTTGCTGGAGGCGTCCCCGGGAAGCTCAGCATCACCGCGGACGGCAGCTGAGGGACCCCCCAGCCCCCCCAGCACCCCTCACTCAGTGGCCCTGTGGGAGAACGGGGCTTCCCGGCTCCTCGGGATGATGCCGGCAGCATCCCTCTCGCTGGCCCCAGCCTCCGATGGAGGGAATTAAGGAGCGGATTTGGCTGGGAACAGCCCCCAGGTTGCTCTCACAGGGAAAGAGGGGAAGGCAGATGTCCTAGGAAGGACATTAAAGACCTTGCCCTGGAGAAGCACCACGGTGTTGGGTTATGGCCAACACGCCTAAGCCGCCTCTTCCTCTCTCCTCACCCCTCTGTCTGCGATGTCAGGACTTTTTAAAAAGCACCTTTAGTTTTGCAATACTTTTGCTCAGAGCCCCATTACTCAGGCTGAGCTGGCCCCGTTTCCTCGCCAAGCACTGCATCCCATGCCTGATAAGATAAGCTCCCCAAAGAAAGGTTTTGGGACCCTGACTCACTGGAGAAACTTTTTCTGTGGGGCATTTGTACAGCCTCTAAAAACACTTAACTATTTGATGGGCTTATCACTGAAATTCAGACATTCCTCTATGCTCACTGGGGGACAGCCCCTTATCCAGGAGCAAGGTCATCCCAATCAGGTGTTAAGCGTGGAGACTCGCCCTATCTGCGCACACCTCCAGCCACCGTACATATTCACAGTCCTTTCTTGGTCCTGTCCCCAAACCCCTCCTGCCCAGCCCTCCTGTAGGGACTCTCCCAGTGCCACTGGTGCTGGAGCCCTGTTCAGCTCAGGCTCTGGATGGAGGGTTAAAGCCCACTGGCAGGAGCCCTGTGCCCGCTGCCAGCTCCCAGCCCTCCCCAGGCAGTGCCGGGGGTGTCCGTGCCCAGCGGCAGCGGGTTGCAGCCGGAGCAGATCCAGGCTGCGATTCTGGATTTCTGGGCAGGATCTGGCCCCACATTATCATTCCTGTTGCTTCTGGCAGCCCATGTCTGGCTTTGCTGCTGGGCAACAAATCCCCAAAAAGAAGCAGCTATAAGGTCTCAGTCCAACTGATCGTGGACCCCCCCAAGAGAAAGCAGCTCCAAACCCCAAATATTTGCTCTGGTTGTCTCCCTTGAGAAGGCACCAGTGGGTTTCTTTTCCAGGTCCGGTAAGCTCTCACCCTGAACGATGCCAGCGCTGGGAGCTCTGATTGCATCAGCGGTGTTGCAGACACAGCTGATACGGGGTGTGGGGGAGAAATCCTCTTTCATGGGCAATAAACCCACGACAGGTTTGGGAGCGGTTTCTGGGTGTGCTTGGCTCTCGGTGGTTTGATTCGCTGGGTGCTGCTAAGACAGAAGGACCTTTAGGGACGCTTTCCACCAGCATCCAAAACCAACACCCCGGGCTCCCCCCGGGGCTGGCCCCAAAGCACCCCCATCCCCGGGGGGGGCTGCCTCGGCACCAGCACTGGCCCCACTGGGGTGACGAGTGCGTAAGGGCTCTGCACGCCCAGCTGCGCCTCTGCGGCAGCAGGATCCAGCAGGTTAACGGGCGGCTCTGGAAGCCCCCAACAACTGCAAATGATCAACCCCAGGGGGATTTTTTTCCTCCCCTCGGCTCTGGAGTCAATTGTCAGCCCCACTTTTAAAGACACCCTTGTCGGCAGCCCGGCTATGCTTTTCTGCTTCGGAGGAATTCCTCTAAAACAATAATAGTGACATTGTTCCTCACTTTGCTGGCGGTTTTATAGGGCTCACGTTGGAGAAAGGTGACCATGGCTGCCTTTTGGCCACATGTGTTTACACAAGGAAATGCATGTGGGTTTTGGGGTGGCGCCTGGAGTCAGCAGCCGCTCTCTGTACTCCTGACCCTTACAGAGCTGCTTTCTTGCTTCTGGGTACGTTTACTGCACTCCAGATGTGAGCTGGCTCCAGCAAGGCTGCGGAGCGCCAGGGATCTGGCATCCCCAGACTCATCAGTCCGTGGGGTAGAATGCCATGGTGGTTGTTTTAAAAGCTGTAATGCGTCTTGGTAACACATCATGATTTATTCAGCCCTTGTTTGACAGGGCGCCTTTATCAAAAGCTGATGCGAAGCCCGGCTGCACCGCGCGCTCAGGCTCGGCGTGGCTGGCTGGCGAGGGGCGCTGGGAGCCGGTCCTTCCCCAGGGATGGGCTTCCCGGGAATGTTTTGGCGTGGGGCTCCCAGCAAGGTGGGTTCCCACTGTGCCACCCACCCCAAGGGGCTGCATTTGGGGACACCCGTGCTATGGGTGCACCTCCACGGTGGGGTTGATGGAGTTGTTGTAGAGACAAGCCCTGAAGGGTGTTTTTGAGAAAAGCGATGTCCCTGTTGCCGGCACCAGGGAGCCACGGGGCTGCAGGACGATGGGGTGGCCTGGGGGTGACGATCCCACGTGCCACTGTCTTGCGTGGCAGAACCTGGGCTCCCTGCTGGCCTCCCTCTCCAGCACACGAGAGAGTTGCTGAAATGAGGGGAAAGAAGTGAAAATGGAGTTTGGGGAAAACCAGGGCAAAACTGGACCAGAGCGTGGGCAGCGAGGGAGCCCGGGGGAGGCAGACCGGTGGCAGGGCTGGGGAGTCCCTGCCCGCCTGCGGCTCCCATCGCCCCACCAGCTGCCCTTTTGCTAAAATCCATGCTTTGTTTCATTTTTCTGCCCTTTAACCAAATAAACCACAAAACACGGTTACAGGGGAAAAGGGGAGGGAGGGAGGGGACGGTTTACAACCCGAAAGCGGCTTGCTGCTGGCCCCGGCTGGCAGCAGAGAGGAGCCCGAAGGGAGCAAACCCCGCCACGGGGCTGGGACGTGGCCAGGAGAGCGGCACGGTGGCTGGCAGGCACCTGGCAAGGTTTGGGGTGAGCACCCCAGGACGGGGCAGCTGCCCCCAGCACGGCACGGCTCCCCCAGCCCACATCCCTGCTCCAGCCCCAGTCTCCTCACCCCCTGCCTCCGAGGTGCCGTTCTCATGGGCACGGATGGACGCGGGACACTTTAGCCCCGGATTAGGAATGAGCCTTTGGTTTAGAGATATTTATTTGCTTTTTATCATAATGGAAAAAAAATGAAACAGCAGATAGAAGAGGAAGGAAAAAAACCCCAATCTGGGTCAGGATCTCACACTGGCTAGTTCACTTCACAGTTTAAGTAAATAGTTCTCATCCCAAAACCCTTCAGGGTCATATAAATGTGCCTCTTCGCATGGAAGAGACTATTTTGATAGTAGCTGGGTGCCTGATGAATTTGCAACTTTCCCAAACTGTCGGTGTCTAGAATGTGACTCGGTTTTTCACAGTGAGATATAAAATCCTATCAATTAATCTAACTTTTATTGCACCTCTGGGGCATGAACGTGATGTTATTTAAACAAATGGTTCCCATTACCTTCAATTATTTTATAAATGTTTTTCAGTGATTTATAGGCTTCTATTAAATGGACAATATACTTCTGTGCTCCTCGAGGGGGTAAACAGTAATCTAAGGGCTCGAGCTTGCTGATCTTTTTTTCTTTTTCTCCTTCCTTTTCCACATGCATAAGAGGCTGCCGTTTAATTAATGGGGAGGTGGGGAAGAGCCCGGCCAGACGCCCTGCTGACGGCTGCCTTCACCAAAGCCCAGTCCCCCCGCGGCGAGGCGGCAGCTCCCCACACTGACACCCCATTTGCAGCGTACCCCGAGGGTGCTGCCCCCTGCGGTTACCTGCCTGGGCCCCCATCCGCCTGCCCTGGGAAGTCTCCTGCCTTCCCCCTCCGAAAACCCTCGCGCTGTGACAGGCCTAAGCAGGGGGATGGTTATCCCTTGATTTTTTTCCAGCGTCTTTGCCCACCAGCTGCGCTCGCGCTGACTGGAGCAGCATGCGAAAGGGATGCAGCCGGCTCGTCGGGGTTGGGCGTCTGCCTGGGGCTGTGGGGATTGTTCTGCAATGCAGGAGCGATACAGCGCTGCTTCTGCTCGGGAAGGGACAGGGGGATTAATATTTTGCTCCTCTTATATATGATTGAAGGAATTTCTCCTGGCTGGGGTATCTCCCCATCCGATGGAGAAAGGTTCCAGCCAGCCGCTCTGTGATGCCTCGTGCTTCGGGGACACATGATGCTGCCATCAGCAGCCACTACACCCCTGTTCCCTTTCACAGCCTGTGGGGAGCAGCAACCCTGAGCCCATACAATGAGGCCAACTGCCCCCCAGCCCCAGCTGGCACGGGGAAGAGATGACAGCTCATTTTTTGCAAACCCAGGCCCTTCTCCCAGTGTTTTCATTCCGGGCTGGATTTCGGGGGAGGCCAGGGAGGGTCAGAGCAGCAGGACGAGCCAGCGATGGGGACGGCGCAGACACCGCTTATCTCGGCGGGGGTCACACCAGGACGTGGTTTCTGGAGCAGTGACCCCGGCTGCCACCCCGGCGCAGGACCCCATCCATCTCCCTGCCACAGCGCTCCCCTGCTAACCCTCAGCGCCGCACGCTGACAGACAGGACGGCAATTAAGTCCTCGCTGAACTAATTCACTTGAGCCTGTCTACATTTCAAACAGCTTTGGAGATAGGCTCTGTTTACAGAGCCTGCCGCCGTTTATTATTTTTTGGGGGGTGTTGCATGGAGTGGGGAGGGGAGATGTCATTTGGGGAAGATAAATAGGGCAGAAGACCCCGTAAAGACAAAGGGCTGAGCGTGGCCCCGCTTGGCCTTGGGACAGGGCGGCTCTCTGCAGAGGGAGCAAGGAGAAGATTTCCCGGCTCCCAGCTCCAGCTAAGGACATGCAAAACTCAGTGCATGCACCCAGGGGCTGCTCCCAGCCGTACCCCAGGCCATTGCCTGGGACACCCCAGTGCCAGTGGAGGCCAGAACCACTCCAGCGCAGGGGTACTTGGACGGGCTCCATCTCTGCTAACGAGGACAACGATAATTTGTAGGTGATCCCCTGGCACAGCAGGGCCCCAGCTCCACGCAAACCCCTTTCCTTCCTGCCACTGTGGCAGGACCATGGCACACAGGGCACGCAGGAGGGAGCCGCAGAGGTTGCGGGGTGCCCTGCGCTTCCCTCCCCACTGAGATCCAGTGTCTCTTTGCCACCCGCAGCGCTGGGGCCACCACTCACCATCACCACCCTCTCTCCAGTACGTCCTGCCAGGCATAAGACATGACCCCCTCCCCAAACCGGCCAGGAAAGCCCAGCTCGATGCCAAGGCAGAGGATAGTGTGGTGTGACTACAGCTCTGCTCTACACACATCCCCGGGAGGGATGCCAGGGAGGTGGGAGGGCAGAAGCAGGGAAAACTCCTACAGGAGATCTGCCAAGTTCAGGGAAAAGGGCCTTTCCTGCAAGGGAAGGTTTGGGGAGCCCTGCCAGGGCACAGCCAAGGCGGTTTCACCCCCCTGCATCTCTTTGCAGGGAAGTCACTGGGAGGAGGAGATCTGGGCAGTCCTCTGCACTATGGGTACGGGGATGCTGCAGCACCGGGAGTGAGCAGAGAAGCCCAGACTTGCCCCTGCACGGGCAGGGAAACCACGGCATGTGCCCTACAGACATGGGAGAGGGAGATGGGACAAGCTGCTGGGGCTGTGACCATGCGGGAGGTGCCCATCCAAACCCCCCAAGGGCTGCCGGCATGACCCTCGGCCCCGGGACCCAGGTACCACACGTGCTCAGCCCCTCCACTGCCCTGGTGCCCTCTGCCACCCCCCTCAAAGCCCTGCCAGGGCTCCCACTGGCCATGAGGGACTGGCCCCCTCCCCAGGGGTTGCGTTACCATCCTCTGATTCTCCAAAAACAAATCCTTGTTTTCCTGAAAGGCAGATACTCGCCTCTGACCCAGGGTAGCATTTTTTCAGCAGCCAGACCCGGATTTCTGCCTCGAACGACAGGCACGAGCAGCCTGTCTCTGCTGCCGGCAGACCCGCCGGATTATTGTTCTTGGCAAACGACAGCGCCCTCGAAGTTGTTAAACCATTGAAAATAGCTAATAAGGTTTTACTTAATTAAACGGCATGAGGCCTCACAATGCCGATCGTCACTTTTTCCCTTCGCCTTGCACCGCCGCAACATCCCAGATGGGAATTACCCGGCCCCTGCTCGGGACAGGGCATGCGCTGAGGAGGGCTGCGCAGGCACAGATAAATAATAGTAATAAAAGAATATCTTTACCTACCCCTTTGTCTCTCCTTTGCTTAAATCAGGTCATGTCTGGAAGACAAAAACACTGCTTGGAAGTCAGGATTTGGAGCGATACAAAGGGGAGTCTTGTCTAAAAAGACTGGCCAGGAGTCAAAGCGGTGAAGCGATCACTGTCCGGGGCTGTTTGCACAGCAGCGACTCCGAAATCGTATTTCACTGCAGCAGCAGAGAGTCTTCATCGGGTTTCTCCAGATTTCGGCTTGGGTCTGTTTCTCACTGCAAGGTTATTAAAAACACTTGAACCTGAAACAGTCTCATTGTGTCCACACGTTTGCTATTTATTATTATAAACAAGGGTGTCAGGGCCATTAAAAATAAATCAAAATGGGTAAAAAAATGAGCAAGAAATACAAGGAAATGGAATGATTGAAAACACCCATCCCAGCATCCAGGGCCGACAATTCCCGCTTGCAGGAATGCTTTCTGTGCTAGAGAGAGGGAAAATAACTTCTCATTTTTCTTTTCAACCAAACTGCATCCTTTTCCCAGCCAGCAATGCCGAGCTGCAGAGAATGGAAACAGGAACGGATCCAACTCCCAGCCCCAGATCCAACTGCTCCTGGACTCTGACCGGGATTAGTGCCGGCACACGATTGCTCCCACCAAGGGATGTGACTGCGGCGTCTCACAGGCACATCACCCGCTGCAAACCAGCCGGCCACCGAGCAAAAGCCAGCGCCTTTTGTGTGCCCAAGAGGGTGTTAGAAAACCCCACCAGCTCACGAGAGTTTGGCGAGCAGTTTCTGCAGCAAAGCTCTCCAGCGGGTGTTTGGCCGAGCACGAAATGTTGGGTGAAAGCCCCCCCAGAAGCCCACTGTCACCCTGCAAAGGGTTACTGGGAGAGCAGCCCCGGGACTGCTCCCGAGGCACTGGCTTTGCTTCTCCTCCGGGCAGGACGCAGGGCCGGGACACACAGGGGGGTTGGCAGAGGGTGCAGGATTACAGAGGATGCGCGGGGAGTGATGTTAAAGAACAAGGGCCCAAAAATCTGTGGTTACGATTGAACAGTGGGAGCTGCAGACATGAACTGTGGTCTGCTGGGGCAGCAGCAGGCACACGTGGGGGTTAAATGGTTGGGAACGGGCCGCTTCATTACACCACTCTGTTCAGAGCACCTCAGTTACTCGACATTCTTAAAAACCTTTAAAAAACAAAGAGAGAAGCTGCATTCTGCTCTCCTTCACACCAGGACACACCAAAAATATAGGTGCTATTGCACAGAAATGCTAAAAAACTGTGCTTGTGGAATTCAAAGTTAGCATTGTTCCCAAAAGCAAGACCTCTCGGCTCCTGCAGGTGAAGACACAAAGTGCGAGTTACAGTGAAGCACCTGCTAAGTTCAGGCTCACCTGCACACAGGGGTGGGCAACTTCTTGCCTGCTGCCAGATGG
>SAYO01014067.1:0-23267 GCA_004023745.1 Recurvirostra avosetta | reverse complement strand
CCCCCCCCCCCCCCCCCGGTGTCCCCACAGCAGAGCCTGCCTGGGGGCTGGAGGGGGGCTCCCCCCTCCTCCTGCACTGTACCTTCTCGGAGCAGGAGCTCCCGCGTGGCTAAAAAGCAGCCGGTCAGCCCATCGGCCAGCTCTTCCCGCCTTTCACTGCAAGTTATTGGTGAGAGCATTGAGGGGCTGGAGGGCAGAGGCACCACTCAGTGGGGTTAGGGACACCCCAAAGCAGAGTCCCCCCATTAGTAACGGTGGGGGCTGACGAGACAGGTTTCACTCCGGTGCTTTGCCCATGGTGGGACAGCCGAGACTGTCAGGCAAAAAAGGCACGAGTCGGGCACATTATCTCAGCACTGCTGCTTCTACCAGCTGATCCGATAATCTCATTAAAAACATCGCTTGATGATTTCTCCCTTCCACAAACCCAGGGCAATCCACACCCACTGCAACAGCCGCCTTCATCCTCTACTAACGAACTCCCACAGCTGCTCTCCTGTCTCCAGACCAACACCAGAATCGCACTACTCCATGCGGAGTCCATGTCCAACACAGTCGAACTCAAGCGTTTGACTTTTACTGATGCCAAAGAGAAACGATTCGGCAACAGGGCACATACGGCAGCAGGAGCAGAGCGCCTGGGGTGGGAGCTCTCTGCCCCGTTGAACATCACTGCTGTAAAGCAACTTGAGGATGTTTGTAGAAGCAGCAGGTGGATCTGTCTGGATCATGTGTCCTCCAGGTGGTCTCCATGAAGAAAACAGGGATGGTCTTTGCCAGGAGTAACAAATCCACACTTTTGCACTAGCTGAATGCTCGTTAATAAGAAAGAGCATGTTGAGAACCCATTCTCACACTGCTGCTGCTCAGGATACAGGAGAAACCCATGCTTTCACCAAGGTAACAACAGGCATCTTCACTTTGTCAACAGTGGTCTCATTATTTTGCAGGTTTCACCCAAAATATAACCCTGCAGTCCCTCTTGTTTCCTCTCCTTTCTGACCAGCACACACAACTGTGACAGTTGTACTGCATCAACCCAGTGGAGACGTGCAGAAAAGCAATCCTGCAAACCATGCTCCGAAGGGGATGCAGCGAGGTGTGCACCAGCGGCGGGGGGACCACAGCTGGGCGCAGCGGTGAGCGGTGCCCAGACGGCACCCACGGCCCCGCCGCTGCACCACAGCGCAGAGCAGCATCACGTCGTGAACGCTGAACACACTCACAGACAGACAGAAGGACGCAGGCACACGGACATATGCTCTTTGGCCAAGCGAGGCAGAGGTGTAGAACAACCTTCTCGGGCACAAATGCCTCCTGTCCCCTTTGCCCATTCCTCAGCTGTGCGTCAGCACCGTCCTCGTGCCTCCAACCCCGCGATGCTGCCCGGCTCCGGGCTGCAGTGCTTCACGTTTAACACACAGCACCGAGGGAGCCGGCGGTGCGCAGGGCACGAGCACCGCGGGAACGGGGAGGGGGGAAAACCAACACAAAAAGCCGAGGGTAGAAACAGCACTCTGGTCTTAGATTCTCACTTACGAGCAGCGTGATGGTTGATCGTACAATAAAAACCACATGTGGGGCTTATCAGAGTCACTCCAGCCCCAAACCTGAAAAATTGTAGGTTATAATAGCACATTTCTGCCTTACAAAATTTCATTGATTGTAAACAGAGATAACTGAGCTAAACCACAGCACGCGAACTGATCAGACACCACCCTACTCTGGAGAAGCTAGTTTAAAAGTCTTATTTCCTAAACTTTTTTATTATTATTATTGTTATTATTATTACTACAGGTAATTATGCACCCCAGGTAGGAATGCCACGAGGCTAGCAGATGGATGGGTTCAACCTGCAGAGCATACACAGACTGTGCCAACAACCCAAAACCTGGCAGGGAGAGGCAGGACCATAGCTCCTGGAGCTGCCGATGGGAGCAACCACCTTCCCAAGGGGAACACAATTCCTTAATTAAGAGCCCTTTTCCCCACTGCTCCGCAACGACAGCAGCAGCAGAGGGAGGATTTTGACAAGCGAGAAGCAGAGGCTGCCCTGGCTTTTGCAGGTTCAGATTTTTTGGCTTTCAACAAACTAAATTATGGCCCGCAACTTCAGGAGCTCCTTTTCAGAGCCCAATAGAGCAAACATCTCCCATGGTGATATTTTTGGATTTTTTCAACCACAGCTATAAATAAGCTATGTGTTTTGGGGGCCCGTTATTTCAGCGAGCGTTTGGCCAGGCTGACTGTGCCCAGTGAAGCTGCCAGGTGCTGGATGAAGGCGCCGTACATGAACCCTTCCAGCCTAAACGCCAGCATTATTTCTGTTAAATCCTCCCTTTTCACCCATGCCCTGAACACCCCTGGCTTTCAAATCTTTCGTAAGAAAAACCCCCTCCGCGAGAGGAGCTCTCCCACTGCATCTCGCCCCGAGCAGCTCCGGCAGCGATCCCAGGTAACAGGCAGGGAGCAGGGTCTATCTGGGGAACTGGAGCCCCCACGACACGGACCAGCACATTGCCCTCCCCACGCACACCCTCCCGGCGCTGCTGCGGCAGCAGCTCACACCAACGAGGAACCCTGGAAGACCCATAGTGTCTTCTCAGGCTGTGACAGAGAAACTCCAAGGGAAGGGGACCGAGGTCAGCTGCTGCTCTCGCTGCAGGCGCCAGCCCCGAGGTGCAAACTCATCCCCTGGGACCCAGCCCCAGTACACTCACGTCTGCGGAACAGCATCTGCCTCCGCAAATAAACATCCCTCACCTCCAGCGGGACCTAGCTTTGGCGTAAAACACTATTCCGTTTAGGGCTAGAGCAAGGCAGGTCTTGGAGAACCGGAGCATTAAAGCCCAATGAAAGTGATGGAGAGCGTTAGAAGGGTCTCATTTCACACCAGTGGGAGACCAGAGAGGGTCATTTCCCATCGGTCGTGTTTGAACACCAAAGCTCATGGGTGGGATTAGGAATGTTTCAGGAAAAGAACCACGCATTAAAAACTCATTCTGGTTTTTTTTGATACATGAAATAATTAAAAACATGGCTCTACATGCTGGATTTAATGAAATCCTCCACTTCTGGCAGGCCTGCACAAGCCAAAACCAAGCTTAAAATGAGTGGACAGTGACCCTTCAGAAGAAGGGACGTTGAAAGCGTTTTTGTTATACTTGCGGGGTGAGGGGAGGGGAAGGGACACAGGACCCAGGACTGTGTTTTGCTGGGAAGCATGACGACATCCAGGGAAGGAAAGGGAACACTCTCAGCCTTCTGGCCTAAATTATCTGCTAACACAAATAATCAAATTCCAGGGACCACACTGCTCTGGCGCCACTCAAACAAGGGGGAGGCCCGGCCCCAGCGCTGCATGAGCAGGTGGCAGCCCGCGTCTGACCCGCTCAGGATATTCAAGTGCGATATACAAAATACTGGTGCTCTCTAAGGAAGCCAGCACCGCTCGCAGTATCGTGGGAAGTTTTTAATGGCTCACTCAAGGCAAGGCCTCTAAAATGTTTATATTAATACTTACATGTTGGATAGCCACTCACTTGGTCTCAGCTGGAAACCAGTCCAAGCAGCTGAGAAACATCTGGCCGCTAACCTTGGACAACATCTAATCTGGTAGCCCAGGGATTTAAGAGGTCTCTTCGGAGGGACAGAAGTTTGGCAGATACTTTACCGAGATCTCTGTTCTGCTGCGGTTGTTTCTCCAGTCCCGCTCACCGCTCCGGGATGACGCACACAGCCGGTGTACATCCCGATCCCATTTACACAGCATCCGAGTCTCAATGATTACAAAAAGCTGTAACTAAATATTACTCCAAATTTCCAGGAATACTCCTGAAGGTGGGTGACTGTGTGTGCTCCCCCTGCCCCGAGGGGAGAGAAAGCAGCTGTTTGCCAGCTCACAAACCCACTCCTCTCTCCGTTACCCTGCCGCGCTCCGCGTGCGCAGGCTCGGTGCCACCAGCCCTCCAGCCCTCCCGCTGCCCCTCTTCCCTCTGCCTGCACTTACTACCAACAATAAGCACATACCTGCCCCACAAAGCCTCCACCATGAGGCAAACACAAATTCTGTTCTCTGTCGCTCTGGAGACCATTATCAGGCCAATTACGAACACGTGGTTTTAAAGCAGCTCCATAAAAAGAGCGAGTAGAAGGGAAAACAGACTAATCATTTCTGATGAAGATGGCTCGAAAGTTTGCTTCCCTTTTCTTTCCAAAACTCCTGCTTCTTTTTCTTCCAAAAAAAACCCTTCAGCTTTGGCTATCCTGAAACATTCTGTGGTAAGTGGAGAGCTAATGAAATAATGCAACATAGAAGAATAAATGCTGAGCAACGGAGAGGGGAAAGGGACTTTTAGCCAGACCATTTAACATTTATTCTCCCCTTCTATTACCCATCAAGGTACCGCAGGGCTTTCTAGACGTGTCAGGGCAAAGCCACCAACAACCTGGCTCGAGAGGCAGAAAATTAGGACAGGACCCACATTTCTGAAAACCCTTTGTAGGCTTTATTTAAAAGGAGATAAGGATGAAAAAGGCGACAAGATGCTTGACAGATATAAAATGATGAGAATCTAGCTTATCTCCTTATCTCCCACGGCGTCTTCTGCTCTTTGCTTTTTTGTTACAACAAATGTGGAAGACATCAGGGGAAAATGTAAAGGCACAGGCACCAAGGACGTAGCACCAAGAAGGGAGGGCTAGGAAGAAGATGCTCAGGAAAGGCTGAAAAAGTCTCTTTCCTAGCAGAGGCTGAGCATGCTGGCTCTGGTCCAACAAAGCACTTAAGCATGCGCCTAACTTAAATTTGACTTCACTGAGCCTCTTCACAGGCTTAAAAGTGAAGCACATTCTCCAGCAATCTGCTACAGCAAGACCAGAGAAAACGAGAAGCTATTAAGGGACCTGAATCTTACGTCAACAGCAAGGTTAGCACGCCTTTGGAAAGCACCCTAGCCAAAGATTAATGCAATACGGCAATTTCCACTGACTGAGGAAAACTCTAAGCCATCAGAAAATGCTGCTTAAATACAAAAGAATATGTAAAAAAAAATAGGTATTAAGAACATCACTATCAAATTCTCTTCACCTTCTTTCAGCTCAAGGTAGGTAGGGCTTGAAGCAGACACATATTTACAGGTCCGTGCAGAACTGGAACTCCCTTGTTTCAGTGTAAGTCGGTGCCAGCTTGAAAAAAAAATGGAATTCGCCGCGCTGTTTGTTGATGCAGGAAACACTGTCCTGTAGGTAAAGCACTGACCTCAAACGCCTAACGGCCAATTCCCACAAACAGCAAGGTACGCCACAAACAGCTCCTACAACTCTGACAAGACACTAGAGAGGCTGGTACTCGGCAAAGCAGTAAGAGTGTGGCCCACTGCGTATCTCGCTGGGTTTGCTTCCCTCGGTAAAACTGGCGTAACTTACACTGTTCCTCTACATCGCATCTGCCTGGCAGGGCCACAGGGCGCTCCGATGTCCCGGCTCTGAAGCAGCGCTAACGTAAAGCATTCGGAGCAGCCCATCCCTCGGTCAGGCTGTTTGCCCAAGACCAATGGGTACGGCCACTCTCACCGGCTGCTGCTCCTGCTCCGTGTCCCCGGAGGGCCCTCGGGTGAACTACAGACCGCTCTGGCGCCTCACACAGCAGCTGCTGACACTTGCTGGCTTAACAATTATTACGACAGTAGAAGAAATTTAAACTTCAAATCCAAAGCACTGCAAGAAGTTGAAAGAGTACAGAAAAGGCATATTTAAGCATATACTCCCTACATACACACACAGAGCTTAATTACAACAAAGCAAGAGGCAAACAGTTAGTCTTTATTAACAATTAAAATCTCGCTGCAGTGCTGGGCTTCTCCCTAGCAAGTTAATGGCTGTACAGTGAGAAAGTAATGATAAACAGGCTTTAAAAATTGAAATCGATTCAGAATAAATACTAAAAGTGGTTCCCACAAGCGGACTCAACATTGACACTGAGCAGCATTTGCACCTTACTCAGAGCCACGCGTTGTAAAGCTTGCTAGCTCCATCTACCGTCTTCCTCCTGCGGGCCGAGCGAGCAGCTCGCTCCGCACACACTGAAACCAGCGGCAGGTGAGGGGTTTTACTGGAATTGTCCCGCCAGTTTGGTACAAGGATGGCCCGCAGACCCTCCGCAGCAACCAGCGAGGGGCAGTCCTGCTCAAACCAGCCTCCTCCCTAAGCGCTGCTTCAGCCACCTCCAGCAGCACCTGCTCCAAGAACAGCATTTATTTTATGGCCAATACACTTCTTTTATTTATTATCCCCTCATATCTTTCTCTTTAGAGACCCTGGCTCAGGACATAAACTGAAAGTCAGCAGGGATCCACTAAACACTTTGCCTTTACACTGCCAGAGGTAGGATAAATCAGGCAAGTCAGTTTCGTTTCCCCACCTCATTTCTGAGGCACAAACACGGAACCAGGCTGCGGAATGACTGGTCTCTTCCACTACGTAGTCTGTAGGTCACATCGCTGACAAAGCTACAACAGGCAGACTGAATGGCAGCTGACTCTTAGGACATTATTTTTCCGTACTGCTCCTACTTGGCTGAGAGTGGCACAGAAGCGCACTGGGGCACTGACGTGTTCAAAGAGCGCGACTCCGGGGTGAGAAAATTTACAGTGAACCCTTTTATTTTTCTAAAGCACCACCCAACTTCATACGGCAAATGTTGTTAACACATGGCTCTTGCCAGCAGAGCTCCTGGCGCAGCACGGCCCCTGTCAGGGTGGAATGCTCTAACCTGTACAACTTGCAAAGCAAAACAGATAATTTCAAGGTTTTAAAACCGTTACTTGAAGTACGAAGGTTGGGGGAGGCCCCAAACATGCACCAACCATATCCTCCTGAACAGGGCAAGGACACTCTTACAACCGCTCTAAAAACCAGAGGTAATCAAGCAGCCCGCTCTAATTATCAAGCACTGTTCCGATTCCCATTTAACATCTTTAGATACCAAGCTATTTTAAATAAACACACACACACGATGCTGACAAAGTATTAGTCGCATTGTCTTCACAGATACCCTCCGAGCTACCGAAGGATTGAGAAGTATTCCAGGCTAGAAGCCAGCAGCAAGTTTCACAAAGTTTCACAAAAAGTCATTCCCTTTTTCTTTCCTAACCCAGGAAGAACCTTGTTTCACCACAACGCTGAAGTGAATGCACAACGAGTACCTTCCGGTAATCCTCTGAAGTGGAGACACTTTACACTTGGAAAAGGCCAAAATTTCACAGCCCCATTTTTATCCAGATTTGAAGAGAAGGTCACCTTTTTACGCTTTGCTATTTGAGGGAAAACAGGTAAAATTTCATGTTGTGAAGTGCCCCTTGAACTTGACAGACAGTGTGACATGCAACTGCGCAGGGATTTGATTTCCTCAGGACTACAGCACATAAAGGTCACTGCAATGACAGAGCACCTTCAGACAGCACATGGATCTAGAAATTCATTTCAGCAGTTCCTTAGCATCACATAACGTTACCAACTGTCAAGTCTATGTGAGTCTGAGGTTTAAACTAAAACTAAAGATTCTCCTTGGCACAGCAGCAGCAGCTGGATAAAGACAATTGCCTTTCGCCACCAGTTTACATACTGTTAGCTAAATGTGATCTGTAGGAAGATACTTCCAACAAATCAAGAATTCCATAAGGGATCAAAATTCTAAACATAAATACAATTAAAGCCTTCTAATATTAATGCACACTTTTTATTATATTAAAATCAGGCAATGGTCTGATACAATAAAAAGGCTGCTTATGGAATACTGTTATGTTAAACTTTAATTACAGAGGATGTTAAATCCTTACAACTAATATTTTCCTCCAAAGAGTTAATGGAAACATCAATTGTTCATTGACTTGATAGCTGCTGCTTTAAAATGTGTTTATTTTTACTTTTTTCTTTTTTTCTTTTTTTTTTTCCTCTTTTTTTTTTTACACAAACACTGAATTTGTCATAAAACTTAGGACACACTAGGTTGGTTGTATGTAAGCTTGCATCCACATTTCAGCAGTTAGTGGTCCAAAAGAGTAAACCAGAAAAGGCAGTGATTTGCCAGGATGCAAAGCCAATTACGGTCCTTAATCTGCTGTATGCACCACTTCCCCAAAATCTTCACTGAAGAGATTTCTCTTCCAAGACTTACAGAATTCTAATAAAATCTACTACACCGATTTGATTTGTCTGTAGTCGTCACATCTTTAGAAGGGCCAAACCTAAGTGCAACATTTCATTCATTAACATTCTCGGGTCAATCCAAAGCACCAAAATACAACTATTAGAGCTGGAGTGTGTGTTCAGAATCTCTAGACGCAGAGTTTCCCCATTAAAGTTTGGCAGCAGAAGATTTCGGCAATCCTGGTAAATTACTGCTCTTTTCACCATGTCAAAAGCCTATCTAATAACATCAGCCGTGGCCAGCTTGGCGGTGTGGCAGCAGTGCTGGAGGGACAGGGAAAATCCAAGTTTGCGAGCAGAATAGATACTCTTGTTTCTCAGGCTGGTGAAGACTAAATTTGTTGCAAAACCAAAATAAGCAGGAGGGAAAAGGTCAAGTTATTGCCCCAACACTTACCCCTGCTGGCCAGGGGTGAGAAGAGTCACAAAGAGGGGCAAAAAGAAAGCAGCATCCCCACTAAAAAGAGGGGAAGAGGAAAGAGATTAAAAGAACCCTGAATCCCTCACCCAAAACCCACGCCACAGGTGAGGGGGACCAGGAAGAGAAATACAATCTATGCCTTGGCCAAAGGGAAGAAGGAAAGCTTGCCCCAGATTATCAGGGCATTTTAAAAAAATAATAAAAAAACAAAGACGACCACAGTCACATTCAGCCTTTACTAGAGATAGCACAAAGGGAGGGATGACTGAGGTTAGCACACATCCCCATTAGTAGTCCATAAAGCCCAGTGTAGTACTGGAAGCGAAAACCTTTGTGTCTACTCTAATAAATAGCCCTGAGCTTCGACTCTATTGCAAAAGACAGAAAAAGAAAAAAAACCAACAACCCAGGCCAGACACACAGCAAGGTGATTGTGGGATGTATGCTTTCACAGTTAAGTTAGATGTGCCACACTGGTCTTGACAGTAATAAATTTAAATAGACTTTTCCTGATACCAGAAGTTCAGCTATGTGGACAGTGGTTACACAACAGGATTATTTGTTATAGCACAACTTATATTTCAAATGAAAAAAAATTAGTATCATTTACAGTATCTCAAGAAAAACTTCCTTTGAATGGGAACATCCTTTCCAGTATTTTGAGGTCTACAAGATGCATCTAGAAAATTTACTACTGTGGAAAATGAAGACAGCTTAAATTGAATAAGGGGGGCATGTTTTTTTGTTTTTGTTTTTTTTTAATTAATTGCTGTAACATTGTCCTTCAGGTGGCTGAGGAAGTTTCATATTTTCTTTAGACATCATTAGACGCCGAAGCTCTTGCAGAACAACTTTGATACTATAAGAATTCTGCCATTTTGCTAGGACTGATATGGCTCTGGGGTCCACCTAAAATAGACAAAAACACCATTCCTGTCAGAATCGATACATTTGATACACTTAACTCCCCCCTCCCCCCCCCTTCCAAATAAAGATCCTATAAGGAATCTGAGTGGGAGAAACCAAAGAAAGCAAAAGCAAGCAAGTGGTTTCCTAAACGCATAACAAATCCCCACATGATGCAACTATTTGTGAGTTGCAGAAGGGCAGGAAAAGTAAATTCCACATTTTGATTTCAGAACATACTTGGCTCCTATACTTCCCTTCTACCCCCCTTCCTTCTACTCAAAAAAATGGCACCAGCAAGCAATAAGTAGTTAAGCAAGTTGCAAGTATAAACAAAGTATTAATTTGAAGCTGCACATGAAAACCACGCTAAAATGATTAAAACCCAAAAACTTACCACTCCATTAGAACTATTTACTCCATTCATATTAATTTTTGTTACAAATCTTACAAATGGAGGTGCTTCTGGATACTTAGGCCCACATTCTATTTTAAGGCTGTATATTCTGTTTTCATAAATTGTCTGAGGGGAAAAGAAAAGAAGGAACAATTACATCAGGCAGTTCAATAAGCATTCGGTTAAAACAGTGGTTACTTTAGTGACACGTGAACTATTAAACATAAGGGCAGCCACTTACATACTACGCTGGCTACCTCTATTTTGGGTTCATTTTATAATACGCAGAGCATCAAATGTTACCTCTTCAGGGTAATAAATTCTACTGGTCTTTTAAGCACCACATTTTCATACAAGGAATGCAACTGGCATTGCTTCCCATTCACCAACTGAAAGGATTTTTTTTAATCATCATGTAGCTCAGATACCTACTTTACAACTAATCCTTATAAAGCAGCTTTGTTTTATCAGTTTACTAATCAGACACACTACCTTGAAACTGAAGCCACAGCTTTAGCTTAGGCAACTATCTGAAGTCAGCCTGTCCTAGAACTGCACTTGAAAAATATTCTTTGGTTATAAACCAACGTGCCAGTTCTCAGAAAGGGGAATGCTCCAAGATTCAACGCATTGTAAAGTACATCCTGATCCCAAACAGCATTATCACTTTGTTTCCACAGCAGTAACGCTCTGTTGTACTTAACAGCTAATAGACAGAAATCCTGGATCATGAATTTTTAACTAGCCACTCAACGGGTATAGAATACAGACAAATGTAACAAGGCTACATTGATTCTTCAATATTTAAAATTAATTAAAAGAAATAACAGTTAATGTTATTCTGCATCCTCAGAATAACTATTTTTGATGTGCTGATCTGGTACAGCCTGGCACAGAGCTCTAGCTGAGCTGGGCACCGCAGGCAGCTGGCAGAAGTATACAAGAGGGACAAGATCATTAGGGGGAAGTTCAGACAGACAAGCTCTCCAGATTTAGAGCTTCTGACACAATTTCCTGCACCTTCAACATTGAACATTAAACTCACAAGGCAGCGACCATAAGCAAAAATCCAGCAAATGTGTGAGTGCAGAAGCCCAGAAGCAGCCAGCAGCTCCTGTTCAGCTGTGGCAGCAGAGCACCACAGCTCCACCAAGATCTTAAGAACAGTTGTCCAACATACAAAAACTTCTCAATCTAGAACTCCATGCAATCCCTTTCAAGGGCCTGTTATGTCCCTGAACATCTTAATATTTCCCTTAATATTAATGAGCGTTTTGATGCAAATGACTACCAAAAATATAAGAACTGACTTCCTGATTCAGCTGCTTCTCATCTGTGCAAACAAAGTGGCTTTAAACCAGCCTGCAGCCACCCACGGCAGGACCAGCACCTGGCCAGCGCTGGCTGGCAGTGGTACCTCGCGGTCACTCCTCCAGCACCTTGGCCAGGCAGCCTTTGAGATGTCCAGCCAGGGCGGTGACAAACTGAATGCTGTCACAAAGCTTTGGGGAAAAAAGTCATCTGTCAGCTCTGCTCGGACTGCCCAGGTCTCCTGACCAAGTCCCTGCACATGCCTTGTGCACAGAGCAATTAACAGCTCACAGGTTCATGCAGGTTTTTAGGGTCTTTGCAAATAACTGCGCCACCTTAAGACTAGTGAATGGAAAGCCTTGACTGTGCACATGTCTATAGCCAATATAACTTATGTGCAGATAAAGCTGAAGTTTTGACAGTGCCACTGTTTTTAAATAGCTTGTATAAACAAGATGAATCACTGGCTGTGAAACCATCCGCACAAAGTCTGGGAAGGAGAAGCATGCTTCCATGTATGGTAGCAGGGACACACAGAGCAGCAGAACGCATCTAACTCTACACCATGGTTCATTTTTCCCTCCAGGATACCCAACAAAAAGTTCTTCCACCTGCTACAAGCGTGACTGCTTGCTACCCAGAAGGAAATAGGATTTTAAATTTTTTTTCCAGAGCCAGTATTCCCACATCCTATTAAGAAAAAAAATGGTAATAAAATAACTGAGTATGAACAGTGCTAAAAGCAGGACAGCCACTTAGCAAACAAAAATGACTGAAAGTTCCCAAAATCTCTCTCAATACAGCCTGTTGCTTTCAAGCAATAAGCTCAAAAGAACTTGAGACACTTTTGGAAAAAATCTATATTCATAAGTGTGTCAGAAAGACAAAAGAGCACAGCTGAATCACCTTCCGTGATAGCCCTCTAGGCTTGATTAGCAGAATGACATGAACTACACATTTCTATCACTGCTGACAAGTCAGCATATGCCTGTTTGCACATTTCAGTTTCTATTTAATTTCCTAAATTAGATTTCAAGGTTGCTTAAATTTTCCATAAAGTGTATGCATACAGTAAGCTTTCTTCACAGTCTTAATACAGGCTCATTAACGTTCTCCTAATGTTCTAAAATCAAATTATGTTCTAGAAAATTATTTGGGCATACCACAAACATATGAAATGATCACAAATGGGGAGATGTTAACAATGGCAGACAAAAAGTAAACACCACTTCTGGATGAGATAGAAAATACTGCATGTGTAATACCATTGTAACATAAATTCTTGTACAACCTCATCATGCGTCAGAAAAGGCAACTGACAGAACGGAAACACACAGGGCAGTGGCACGATTAAAGGTGTGTAAAGGTTTCCATATAATAGATGGAGAACATTGGAATTACTGAGAAGTGATACTGAGGCCAGATAACATCTACTAGTGCAGGATGGGGAATCAGTTACTTGCACTTCATGGTAAGGATAATAAGGAAACAGAGCAGTGATACACGGTGAATCTGGAGACAACGGACAAGTTTTGTTTTTGGAATTCATGCATACATACAATGTACAATTAAGTTCACGACCAGAGAGCAGAGACCCACAGTTTAGCAGGGTCTGGGGATGAGAGAAAAAGAGAGAGAGAACACAACAATACTAGCACAAAGATGAGCAGCATTGTAAGAAGCTACTCTGGGAGAGAACATTCAGAAAAGAAACCAAACTCATTAAAATTTGAGTTTCCTGAGTTAGCTGAAACTCTAAAAGAGCAAGTCAGTACTGCTGCAATAAAAACAAACCCATAAACTCAACAAGAAACAGCAGAAAGACTAGCAGTACTGAACAAAACATCCATGTTTTACCTACATTAGCTCCACATGTAATCTCACTAGCCGAAGGATTTTAAACCTTGCTGTATTCAAGAGTACAGGATACTAGAATCCTGGAATCTCAAAAGTTATGTCTTAATGAATCTGTAAATATAAAGCAGACATGTAACAGAACTAACCAGATAAAGGCACTAAAAATTCCAAATCATAAGCAGACATACAGATACACGAAACGCATTATTATATGGAACTTGAACCTTCAACATAAATCACTGGCTAAAGTGTTTTTTTCACTATTTTTGTTTTCTTTTCTACTTTATTGGTTAGATTAAGAGAAGAAAAGGGGGACAAAAAAGAAATTAACAGTACTATTCTAATATTTAAGTGGATACTTACTCTTGGAGGCCCAATAATCATTCCTGTCCATCTTGTAAGTGTCATATCTTCATCATCTTCAAGGCCCCAGCTAACTGTTCCATCACCTACTCCTTTCTGACCTTCTTCAAGTTCTTCCAACAGACGAAAATTACGAGGAACTTTTACTCCTGAAAATAATCAGAAAAATATTTTGAGTTGAACAATCTAGTAAAGAAATAAAGCTAGAGTAATTTCACTGATACCTTTGGTCATTCTACAGAAAACATTTTGGGTAAAAAAACATAAAAATACCACTATTTTTTTGAATGACAATATTTCAACATTAGGAAGAAGATATCCCCATACTTAGCTTAGATTTTTAAAACAAAACCAAGGTACCCACAATTAAACATGCTAGAAGGCTGACAGGCCAGATATTAGGGCAGGCAGTAAAATGAAAGGAAATCTCTGTCCATTCAGAGATACACAGGGTATTATGGAGCTCTAATTAGCACTTGTCTATATGATTTATGGTATAAAAATGTAAAGATTCTATGAAATGACACCATGAAAGGCTTGACATCACTCAACTTACTCAGAGCTTTTAAAACACCATTCAAAGCAAATAAAACTCCTTTATAACACTAGTAGGTTAATCTGAAGTTAATTTAAGGGGGCTTTGTCAGCAGCAATAGCATCCTTTGTACTTACGACCTCTACCACCAAGAAATTTCAGCACTTCTTAATTGCTGGCACATTTATCCTCAAAACACACAGCAAAATAGCAAAATTTTCTTAGCCCCATTACATTAATGGAAAACAATGGCATAGACAGCTTAGGTGACATATCCAAGGTGACACACTAAGTCCACGGTGAAGGAGGATCTCGAACCCAGGCCACAGGGGACTTAATTACTCATTCTTCTTCAAGGTATCCCTACCTCAGCCACCACAAAACGTAAATGCACTCTAGGTCACCGCTTCTCCTTCAAGGTACCTGTATGAAGCATGTCTCTCTCCCACAGCAACAAAATTATTGCCAAGATATATTTAACAAAGTTATTTTCATCTGACATACAAAAAGGTTGGATTTGGGGTTTGGAGGGTTTTTCCGCCCAACAGTACAAATCCACCAGCACGTAATAACAGAAAATCATAATTAATCCCCTTCTTCACTGTCACTTATTTATTACAGCAGAAAGAGAACGGGAAATCAGCCTTTCAGTGTATAAAGTGAACCCAGAAAACTTCTCAGTCAGCAGCCAGCGCTTCTGGCATGGCCGGGGCACCGCACGTGGAGGATGTCTGGAAGGGACTGAGTAAGGGCTTGAAAAACCATCTCTGTGTATGGCTTGGAAATGTGTAAAATACAGAGGATATAAGGCTTTGTGAAATGTAGCAGTGCTTAAAATCTATTAACTCTGGGTAACTCTAAAATCCCTTTAAAATATATTAATCACCTAAAGAAAGTAAATGTCAGTGATGATTTTGCTGCGGAATCAGTTGCCCAAGTTTCACTCACTACAAAGCAAGCATAAAAGAAACCAAAAAAGCAAATTACTAAAGGAATTGGTTTGTTGGCCAGTTTGGTACACACCTAACATAATCACATTCAAGAATATTCTGGGGAAACAGGATTCAGTAACACAGCTGTAGCAACAGTATGAAGAGAAACTCAGGATCAGAAAGTGGCATCAGAAGATGCCAGATCTGCGCTGGCTATACCAGACTGCACGTACGGGGACTGCTGAGCGCGACTCAACAGCAGCTCCATGGCAAATCTACATCTTTACCTCCCAGCGAGACCGCACTGTTACCATGGCTGCTGAGTAATACAAATCTTTGGCTGCAAAAGGAAATGAGTCAGTTGGGGCTGGTGAAGCCATCACCATGACATTAACCGAGCCCCAAACCCTCAGTGGTTAACAGGACCTCCTGGGGACCACTGCCACTTCCCCTGCACAAAAAACTCCAGTGTTTCCCCTCCTGGTAAGTCTTAAAAGTAAGCAGTACGTAACTTGTGTACCTCGGGCATATGAAGGTTCAAGTATGTAGTTCATACCTGAACCACAACAGATTAGCCACATCATTTTTAATTACATTCCCAATGCTGTCATTAGGGGAGGCAGAGAAGAGAGCAGCCTAGCTCCAAAACAGGGGATAAGAGAGCTGGAGGACAAGAGAAACAGATGGAGTACAAGTTGAAGGACAAGGTGCTACCTTTATTTACACACACTACTTATTTCACAATTTTTGCTGCAGCGGATGCAGGGGAGAGCTGGTGATGGGGAATGACTCACGGCTGTGCGACGCCTGAAGCTGCTGTCTGGGCTTCAACCCTGCCTGCTGGCTCCCCGGGAAAGAAACGACCAGGGAAGAAGGACAAAGAAAAGACAAACAAAAGGTCCTTCTGGAGGGTGAACTCCACCCTTCGGTCTGACACAGCAGCTCTTCGACAACGCAGGTGATGCCGCAAAGGAAACCATCGGTGGCTATTATTAGAAACCCAACCTGAGCCTCTCCCCGCTCACAAAAGCAGCAGCAGATCTGTCTCGAGTGTGTCATGTCGCCAAAAAATACCCTCTCTTCTGGACCACAACATCACTATGCTTAACCAGCATCATCTCAGTCTCTGTACTTCAGTACTTAATAATACCACTTCATATTTATAAGTGGTGTAAAGATAAGTTACTGGTATTTACTTAGACCAAAACAAGGAACGTAGGAGGAATCAGATTTATGGTAAGCAGACACAGGCCACACACTAAAGAAGGAAACCAGAAATATTGCCTGTCTACCCTTACTCTGAGCATCATGCACCCTCTTCACCAAGTGAGGCTAGAATCCTGTGTGAAGAAAACTAGGGGATCACATAATTGAAAATTACATCATCACATATATATTTGACCAAGGCTGAAAGGCAGCCTTAATTCTGACATCTGCTAACCAGAGCTAGGCTTGGCTTTGCAACCTTACAGGAAGAGAATATTTCTGAGCTCTCCCAAGATACAGCTGCTCTGATTCAGCATGAATCAGAGCCATAAAAGAGTCACACAGGATTTTAGAGTTCTCTGACAAGTCTGAAATCTACAGAGAGCTAGCTACTCATATCGTGCACTGGCTCCCATCACATGGAAAAAGTTAATGTAAAAGATTAATTCCACAGCATCTGCTCACTTATGAGCACTACAGGAGCATCAGTGGCAAAGGGAGGTAGGAAAAGTGAAGTACATATTATGTGAGTTTTTACGCACTTCACAGAAAATAAAACAATCGTGAGAAATGGTTGGTCACCTCACAACAAACCACCCTGCCCAACACCATCCTTGCCTTCTACAAATGTTTCATCCCTGTGCTAAAACTCAGAGGTGTAACATGGAAGACCTGCACCTCAGCCACTACACAATACAAGTTCAGAGTCACATCAAAGCTGGTAATTCAGCTCCCTCCCTGACACGTTCTCAGGAGATTCAACAGGAAGAAAAAACACACATATATACATATACAAGACTATGGCCATATGATCATAAATGCTTTCAAATAATTTCTAAATAACCTGCCCTTAAGCAAGGCAGAATAAAAGACCAGATTCACCCTTCCCGTCAGCCTGGAAAGATGCATGAAGCCATTAAGCCAACCCTGTCTCCTCTTCACTTGCAATGGCCTGGAGCATTCATGGTCAGCTACCACATGCTGCTGGGACCCAAACCTCAGAAACCACACAAGCTTTATCACTTGTGGTCATACGCAACATATCATCATCATGTTTGCTGTCCACCAAGATTCCTAGAAAGTGATCTGATCTGTTCTAGGCATACAAGGTATTTGCCAAGTAACTTCCATGGCCAAACCATGGCCAATTCAGAGCTAGGACATGTCCTGTGCCAGCTGACACAACCGTGAGTCAACTGCATGTCGTCCTCACCCCCCTCAATAAATACCTTGCGTAATCTTTCTAGTGTAGACTTTCAAGGCAGTAACCAAACAAACCTGTTTTTCTAAGAGTCCTTCATTTAACACAAGAAAACCTAAATAAAGTATGAGGTAATTAAAAAGTAATCAGGTTGTTGAAAGTACTTTCAGTTATGCATTTTTATTTAGACTTTGCTATGGCTCAGGAAGACTCTCAAATAGCAGCTTCGTTTAATACAAAAATACAGTAATATGTACATAATTGCTCACTTGCAGCTTGCCTGACCGCACAGAAATACTCCCAGAAATGGAACTGAAAAAACATTTCAAAGCAGAAGGAAATATTTATTACTAATCACAACAGCAAACCTATGAAAGGTAAATTATAACTGTACTGACAAGGTAAGATCTCCAATGACACAGGCCTGCACAGTCTTTAGTAAACATGCATTTGTGAAGCCTCAACCCTAGACACTACTTCACCAGTTACAAAACATTCATGAAATATTTTATGGCAAACTAGAGAACAAAACTAAACTACAGACTGAGTTTTCCAGAAAGTCAGGATGTATCCTTTAGAGAGTTTAAAGTCGCAGTTAAGAAGCTGCTAGGTTTTGGGTGACACCCTCTTCAGCCTTCAAACAGAATCAGGACCTTCTATTTTCCTTGTCAAAAATTTCACCTAATATCAGCGCTGCCGGGTGGACTGGTACTGATGAGCCTTCGCTACCACAGCACCTCACAACCCAGCTGTTTTCTAAGCAACAAGTTGCAAGACTGGCAGACAGCAGGCTGAAAGGAGGACAAAGGGAGTTTGACAGTGTCTGGTCAGAATCTCACTAAGGAAAGTTCCGCACTGGGAAAGAATTATTCCTGGAAGACAGTTAAATGCCAACGTGGGCTTTTAAAGACCTTAAAGCACTCTCAGATTCACTTTATATCACAGCACCACTAAAGATACACAGATACACAACTGAACGGGTCTTACAATAGTTTTAAGAGTGATCTTACCAGTCTGAGACTTTTCTCATCTGAAATTTACATTCATGTGAAGTACATAGTATGTTTCGAACTTGTTAAAAACTTTCTGACAGACTATACTTTTTAATCTTTTAATTTTCCCCAGTTACATAGTGGGAGCAATTCCAAATTCAGAAACTTTATCAAGCTGAAAACAGCACAGTGAAACCAGTGAAACAAGGTGGACAATATCGCTTTAAGAGTAGATACTCTTCTTGAAATCTTTTTCATCAGTGTCAGTAGAACAAAATATACACCTCTCACAAAAACTTTAAGAATAGATTTCTCTTTCCTTTCTAAAGAGAAATCAAATTACAAGCATTTCTCTTCAGGATTTAAAGCATAAATATACCACACAAGACACCTCAGCAAAGCACACAAAACGCACTTCACTCATTAGGGGCTCTAAAAAGAGGAACCATCTTTTTGCTGAAGGTTTCTTGACAACTTCACCAATAACAGGCAACTTATCAAACTGGTCTTTCAGGCCAGTTTTAACTCTGCTTTCTGTACTAGTTCCTGATTTACTCAAGTGAACTGACATCTAACAGCTTTAAACACCTCTGTTGCTTAAATATGTTAAAGCCCCTTCTGTTGCTTGTTTATGTGTATATGATGTTTAGCCTTAATTCCATCTTTTCCAATACATTTCTTGTCTCTCTGCAGAGATGGCCACTATTGAAAATTTGACATCTTACCCTTGCAGCACTGCAATTGTAAAAAATAAATAAATCATCCTTTGTCACAATGGTTTCTGAAGTGATCGAATATTTAAAACTGAATAAAAGGCTTTCAGCAACTGTCACAAAAACTTTTAGGAGATGGGAACTTTAGATTTCTTGCATCGTCTTTATAGTGACGATTTCCACTCTGATAATGCAGACAGGTACTGAGATATTTTGCAGATCCAAAATAACTTCCTGAGCACTTGAACCAATCTGAAGTGTTTTCTGTTGTGTGTAAGCTAGAGTGCTGGTTCTTTCAATACTTTAAGCACATTACTTGGGAAGGGATCACTTTAAAACATTTGTCTGAGGCATACTGGCAGTATTATTGAGGTCTGAAGGCAAATAAAGCTTTCCAGCAGCAGACGAGTTAAAATCAGATGCATTCTGTAGCTTGTATCGCAGCTGAAAAGCAAAACGTTACCAGCTCAGCTAGAAGTTACTCTAGAAAATAAGTCACCCTGAATTAGTGTCCTGGACAAAATCTTTACACCAAATCTCACCAAGGAAAAACCCACCATTTCCTCTTTGCATTGTGAAAAGAAACAGTTGTTATTGACCGAGAGCTGAGCACTCTCTTCCAGCTGCCTCTTCTACCCACAAAGTACCGCTAGTTTTTCTTAAAATCACACCACCCACCAAATGTGAATGCACAAGTAGGTTCACTGATTTTAAGATAAGCTTTGAAGAGCAAGACGCCACACGGACAGACTGAGGCAAAGTCACCTGTTCCGTATGGGACTGCAGTTTAAAACCAGTGCTGACAAGCACAGGCAGGGAGCGGCAGAGGCAGGATGCACGCCGCCCCGGACTTTGCTTCTGGGCCAGGCCCAGGTCAGACTTGGGAGGAAAGTGCACAAACTAATCAGTAGGTGGAAACAGAGCAGTTTCATCTTGACTTGCAATAGTTAAAAAACACCCTTACAACCTGAAAATCCCAGCCTTCATACACCTCACAAAATTTGTCAGTGTTACATCTTCTACGATTCTTACCTACTTACATATTTAATACCCTTATGAATCATTGTAAGTTCTTAGCCAGAATGGCATTTTTTAAATATATTATGTAATTTATATCATTATACATGAAAAGATTCAACTGAGTATCTTCTTGTAAGAGTTTTGAACTATTTACCTTTTTATCTACTGCATCCTTCCATTAAAATACACAAAGAAGCTCTGCAGTCAACTCTTTAAACACCTGCTATTTTGTGTGCTTTTACAGTCCATCTTATTTAAGAAGGCATAATTTATCTTCCCAGTTTCTCTTCAATTACTCTTTCCCTACCCTTGAGTATTTTACTTACAGACTTAGACTTGGTGGCTGGCAATATTTATTTTGAGATAACAATGACTATTGTATGCAGTGCACTCCAAAGGAGACATCACGGTCCATTTGCAGAGGCAGGGTACACCTTGTATACCCTTCAACACACAGTTTCTTCCGAGTTGTAATGTCTCATTTGCTTTTCACAAGCATAACCTTGAGTTTACAATGATGTTATGGGTCCCCCAACAATTACAAATATATACTTTTAATATACTGTACTAAACCCGATCTGTGCTATTCTCTCGGTTAGCAATATTAAGCCACCTAATGAATTGTCCTTCTGGAGTTCTTCGTATTCCTCTGACTTTGAATAACTTAAATCTGAGCAAATCATTACACTGCTCAGTTCTTCCAGGCTGTTGGTAAATGTAGTGTCTACCACAGCCCTGCGACAGACCCCCTAGACCTACAAGAGAAAAGTGGGTTAAATAAGATTGTTAAACTTTTCCCAGGATGAAAGTCAGAAACACAGGATTCCATAGGCCAACGTGGTCAGGTTTTGACCCATTATAATACTGGAGTCTGCAGGACAGCGACCTGGAGCAAGCTCCTGTAACCTAACTGCAACACAGACTCCACGCAGTCCAACTTTCCTGTGGGGCCACGGAGTACGTGAGCCTCTGAGGAACCCCTGATGTCTCGGCTACATCACCTCTGGTACCTGAGCCAGCTGAGCGTTCCTGCGTGACATTTCAGTCTGAAGGATGGACAGACATACGCTTACAGTTTGGGTGTTTGTAGTCTCCTACGAAGAGACATATTAGAATGACTAAAGTCAACCCTTTCATTTTATTCAGGTATTAATTGTGTGTGTGAAACCCACATTATCAGCAACATAGAATTTTTCATCCTCAACCTCTGTTTAAGCTCCTTTGCTGAACGACTATAAACTTAGGATATCAAAAATATTCAAGTGTTTTATAAACAAATATGAATACATTAAGATTCCATGAACCAAGAATTAGCAAAACCTGTTTTACCTATGAGTAAAGATACTACTAAGCTACTTGCCCAAAGCCTCACAGCAAATCAATCAGCAGTGGAGAACAAGAAGGTGTCACTTCCAAGCTCTATTCGTACATGCTAGGCAATGCCTTCAGTGCAGTGTCAAGAAGGAACCACACAAACTGCATTGCAGTGCCACCACCACTATCAGTAACTGGGGACTATGTTGCTTTCTTTATCAGAAGAGGACAATCTCCATCCTTTACTAATGCAACAAGAAAACGCAGACCACTGCTGTTAGGGCAGCCTATGATTTACAGCTGGAGAAAGCTCCAGCGCTCCCATCAATGTAAGTTGCTGGTCTGTACCTGAAGGTTTCCCATACAGAATTCAGGGTTTACTGCAAAAGTTCCGTGTTACTGCAACACATATTTATAAGTAACACACTGATTTTCCTTTTTTGTTTTCCCCAGAAGCAGTTAAGCACGCAGAATCTCACGAGCAGCTGAAGTGCAGTGCTTGTCAGATAGCCACATTGTAGACACAAGAAACTGAGGCCCCTACTCCTATCTACCTGGCTGCGTATCGCTTCACGCTTCCAGCACTGAAGACACGAGACAGCTTTCAGAAATCCATAGGAAGCAATCCAAAAGACACAATGTGTCTAGCAGATGATGGTTAACAACAGCTTATCACAAAGACTATTCGCTGCAAAAGGAAAGCTGTGCAGTAGGACTAGCTTTAGACTTCCTCACCGCAGTCCAAGTCCCTTTCCACACATACCCCTTCGTGACCACCCAGACAATTAATTCATGAAGCTGCACTGGCTTAAAAAGAAAAATATTTGCCTTGTTCTTCCAGCCAAATACAAAATGAAAAGTCAGCAGCTTGAAAGGATTATTAAGAAAGTATGGTAGCCAGAATAATGTGACATAAGAAGGGGAAGAAGGCTCCACTACATTTTTTGTGTATTTTAATCAAGTGTTTCAACACCTCACAATCATGTACGTTCAAACACAGATCTGTACAACATAATTCTCAGGACAGCATCCAGTGCATTTTAAATGTGGTCTTATAATTGATTATTATGAATTACCAGCATTGTGATGGTTATTCTTAAATGTTGAAAGTGGTCATCAACAAGAGACCTCTCCACAAAAAAAGAATTCAAAAATTTTTTGTTGTATTTTCAAGAGCAGTCTTCTGGTGATCTAATATTTAAACTTCAAAGGAAGCAATTTAAACACAAGTATTACCGTCCCTACATGGACTTACGAAAACAGGAAAATGAAACTGGCTAAATAGAAGTGAAACTAATTTATTCGATCTGTTGAAGTTCATTACAGGATGTCAGCAGAAAAAAACATTCAAAATCTAGCTGCAGTATTTTTGTTTAATGTATAATGACAAACAGAGATAGAATTTGTTTAACTACTCAATGCAGGCAAGAAGTAATTTTAAAGGAAAGAAAACATACTGATTTCTTGAAGCACACACGTCCTGACAAGGAAGTTATATCCTTCTGATGTAACAGGAAGATATGATTAGTGAAAAAGATTTTTAAAGCAGCTAATTTCACCCACGTCGCTCTAGTCCTGGCTCAGTTAATACGGAGACCCGAGAACGGAGGGTCAGCTCCCACCACACAGAACTCGCCAAAGAGGAGCACGTTAGGAAAAACGCCTGCACGGCGGCTCTGGGCGTCTCCGGCGGCTGCCAGCGGCCCGGCCGTCCTCGCCCCAGGCCCGTGCCTCAGGACCGAGCCAAGGGCCGCGGGCCCGGCCGGCCCCGGGCAGGGGGTCCCGGCCCCGGCAGCCCGGCCCAGCTCCGCCTGGCCAGCGCCGCTCCCCGCTGCTCGCCCGCAGAGGGCCGCGACAGGCCTCCCGCAGGGCCCAGCCGGGCCCCGCGCCC
>SAYO01014064.1:61514-72019 GCA_004023745.1 Recurvirostra avosetta | reverse complement strand
TGTGGGAAAACTGGTATCAGAGCAAACCCTGGGAAGCAGATTTCATTACTGCTTCTCTGCCCTGCTCGCTGAAGTTCTCTCTCTGGGTTTGATCAGCAAGACGTGCATAATTTATACTAAATAAAAAATGGTGGATAGAGCAATACAGGCTTTTCTTTTTAATCCTCCTGAGAATTTTAGTTGTAATCACATACTTATTTCCCAAAATAACTAGGATCCAATAAACACACATGAGCTAGTCAGGAAGGTCTGATATATATGACAATCTGTTAAGCTGTTCCATCATTGATTTT
This sequence comes from Recurvirostra avosetta, assembly GCA_004023745.1. Taxonomy (NCBI): domain Eukaryota; kingdom Metazoa; phylum Chordata; class Aves; order Charadriiformes; family Recurvirostridae; genus Recurvirostra; species Recurvirostra avosetta. The sequence continues at coordinate 71,726 of SAYO01014064.1, read as the reverse complement.
TTAAAGCTAAAAGCACATCAAAACTATATCCTTTTGTCTTCTTTTGCTGTTGCACAAGGCCCAGGACAGGAGTTCTACTCTGTAAGTGAGACTCCGAGGCACTTCTAACATATAAATATGAAATGTTTTCATACCTAACTTAACAAGAAATTTAATTTTTAATACCACTAAATACACACAATCAGAATTTTCTCTGCTACAGCACCCGCTTACAAGGGATCAATTAAAATCTTTTCAGTATTGTATTCAGTATTTAGCTCCAGAGCTAAAGCATCATTACCAGTACAGAACAGAACTTTTATTTCATGTCTTATTTGTAACTGTCACTCTGCTTGATATTGAAAAAGACAAATAAATGTATACGCATATATAGAGATATATTTAGAAGCAAAAAATATTAGGGGCATTTTTCATCTCTAAAAACCAACATGCGAGTCTACAGGTATTCTTGTTAAGTTTATTCTTACCGTGTTATACCTCCCAAAAATGGCTTCCTAGGGCTTGTAGAAGAACTAATCACAAGTAAGTAGAATGAAACTATTATCATATGCAATCTTAATCTACTCTTGTCCAAAACATATCACGGACAGAGATGTCAGGACTACATTCTAAAGGGAACATTCCATTCCTAGGTTTTTCACTGCTAATGTCACTACAGGGAAACCTGTTGGCAGCAATCAAGACAACTTACTTCAGAGGATACTTCAATTTTATTTCATTTCCAGAACTATTTCTAGGTGCATAAGGACTTGGAAAAAATCAATAACTGCATTTTAATCATGCAAATCATGGAAATCAATGCTGCTTCAATCACATAGATGTTTATAATCATCCATCACCTAACACAAAACTTTAGTGTCCATATCAGACATGATTGCTCAAGATAATCGCAGATGAAAAATCTGTTTTACTAAGTAAATACTGTCCCAACGGTGTAAAATCTGATTAGGATTTTAAACATACTTGTGCTGCCAGTGTCATCTACCTGATTTCTGTTTAGATTATATTCTTCTACCAACATAACTCTTGACAATAGTTATAGATACTTACCACTGTGCCTAGAAACTGAATGCTTGTATCTCCAGAGGCATTCCGAGAAAGCCGCTGAAAAAAATATATGTAAAAACTGATTAGAAGCTTCTCCAGGGTTTTAAACCATTCCATTTTCTTTCTGTCACATCAATGTAAAGTAATCAAAACTAATCAAGTACACAAAGCTATACATAAAATAGATAAACTATAACAATTTCCTTTAAGAATTCCAGTACTAGAAGTCTAAGTCACACTTCCACTCGGATTTTGGTTTTGTTTCAGTCAACTCAATAAAATTCATTTCTGAAGAACAATGAAAACAAATATGGCCAAGTACAACACAGAACAACCTTGGGCTTGCAGAAAGATGAATGTCATCTCTAAATGTTTGTGATTCTGTATTCCTGTTACTCACACTTAGTATTATCTTCGTTCTCTCCTAATGAGAGACATTTTAATCTCTTTTTAAAATGCAAACTTCCAATGATGCTACTTTGAAAACAGGGGAGGGGAAAAAAAGACCTTATGAAACGTCTGGTCACCTACTGTGGTTCATGAGTTGACTGAAGTTATTAAACAGTCTTAAATTTTACATCTTCAGTAAGCCACAAGACAATGCAAAAGAAAATATGTTATTAATTTAACACAGTATTATCCGTAATCTAAATATGCAAAACGCACAAAGAATTATTTCTTCTTGTGAATCATCTCCTTCAACGTGAAAAGTTTTTTCTCCTTTTTTTCTTCCTGCTGTTAAATTACACCATATACAGACCCAAAACTAGGGCCCCAGTCACGGAACGCAGCCCTAACGTTTACACAATGCCAGGTGTACACATGAGCACAGAAGCAGAGATTTGAGAAGGTGAGTATAAATTGCAAACAGAGCGCTGTACAGACATCTTCAGCATTTTAAAGACAACGAATCCTGGGTACCAGGCTGCAAATCATCTTGAGAGATCTTCTAGTCTAGTACCCCGGCAGAATCAAAACACACCTGTGTTACTCCCAAACAATGTGTGTCTAACCCATTCTTAAAATCTTTCAATCGCAGAGATTTCACAGTGTCCCTAAGAAATTTACCCCAGCATCCAGCACCGTTATCATTAGGAAGGTTTTTTTCATTATATCTGACTAAAATAACCCTTACCGCAACAGCAGCACACTAATTCCCCTCTTTTCCATCACAGACAGGAAACAGATTATTCCCTTTCTTTTTACAGCTACCTACATGTATGTGAAGAGCCATCATCACGGTTCCCTTTAGTCTTGTCTTCTCCAGACTAAGTGAGAAAGTGCTATACAACAATAGCTAGATATCCCCCGAAATAATTTTAATAGCAATAAATTAAATTCTGATCCCTTTTCAATAATGGTGCATATTCCTCAACTACGCTTTATGAAGTAATAATTACTACAATGCAAACATGCTTATTTTTTGACTTAACAGGTCACACACTGACACTGCAATCTGTACAATCATACGAAAACAAAGGACGATGTGCCAAAGCCTGACATATTTCAACAATAATGATTAATGGAATGGAAAATATGGGAAATAAAATTTCATACAAAACCTGACGTTTACTTTTATAAAGGAAACAGGAATATACACTTTTCCCACAGTCTAGGATAAACACAATCAGGTTTTGGAAACCACAAAGAAGAACAAAGTACCGGCTGCCTACAATGAATGAACTGCATGCCAAAACAAACAAGTCCCAACCACTTGATAAGCTGTCAGAAAATGGCAAGCCGAAAAAAATTAAAGGATTTAATTTCTTTTTTTCCTGGAATGCCCTCCACCCTCGTTAGAGTTCTGTTACTTATTGTACTACCCTTTTGTCCGCTTTCAAGGGTCATTAGAGACCTTTTCATGTCCTAATAAAAATTCCATTTTTTTGGCTAATCTCCCTGTCACACAGAAAAACACAACTTAAAAAACAAAACAAAACAAGAAAAATAGAGCCCTTTTGTCATTTTCTTTAAAGGCTTTAAAAGTAAAGCCAGGTATCTTGACAACTTGACTTATTTTTCATAACTGAAAACCAAATCACTAAAGTATTTCCTCACATAGATTCTCTTTATTCACAACTAAATCAGACAGCATAGCAATAACCAAGCCCTTTTGAAAATAATTTAATAACCAATTTAATAAAACCAAATACAAGTATGCGTATCAAGAAAGCACCTTCTAAAGACATAGTCTCAAGGCAAGACAACAATGTAAGCAGCCTTTTTCCTGCTCTGACGCTGTTGAAGTGCACTGGTATCACACTACAGTAAATCCTCACTGCTACTGTTTACTGTACCCAAAATACTAAGCATTACATTCAGTTGTCGATAGCATTAAGAGTCAGCGTAAGCACTAAAATCCATCTCTTGAATTAACAGCCAGTAAGGAGAAAAAAGAAAAAAATAACAGGGAAGGTGAGGAAAACAGTTAAGAAACAGAGGAGAAAAAGAAATTTGTCTTCTGGGTATATTTCAAAAAAACAAAAACAAGAAAGAAAGGTAGAGAAATTCTCCAAGTCACAAAACATATGTTACATCAAGACCAAAAAGAGAACTGCCAGGCTTTTGAGAAGCATGTTACAAAAGAAGTCAGCACATTATCATAATTAATGTTTCAAATTACAGTTGTAAATAAATTTCAGCTGTTAGATGTGATTAGATTTTTTGAAGCATATTGAAAGGAGTTATTTCTGTTCTACTGGTGGGCTTGTGTTTCTGGGATTTGTAAATGTAATTGATGTTTTCAAGAAAATGAAAGGACATGGTTAACAATTATTCTTTTATTTTCCATCTCTTTAGAAAAAGGACCAGTCTCCAGTTTCTCTTGTAAAGTTAGATATTTACATATTCTATACCTCATAATAGATGGTTTCATATTGCATGTGATAGCAGGAAAGTAATCAAATAGAGGTAACAAAAGAGAACAGCTAATTATATGCATTGTCATTGTTTTCCTAATAAATTGCAAATTATTTACTAGGAGGTTTACACTGAAAAGCAAGGGAAGTCTACCATTTGAACAAAGACAAAACAACACTGTTTGTTTACCTGCCAATACAGTAAAATTACACTGTTGGCATCGATTACGTTTTCTTAGACATAACTGATGCTCTTCTGGTTGATTCAACTGATAGAGCTTCAGACTAACTTAATTAGCATAATATGAGTTAAAAGTACAATTTTTTTTCCTTATGAGAAAGTAACGAGCTAAAACAAATCTGAAAAAAAGAAATCACAACTTCAAAAAATCCATCTGCAGTCTCAAAGCTGTCAAATGGGTGTGAGTGTTACATAAATATTATATGTATTTTTACACACACAGGTTACAGTATGCTATACTGCATATGCTATGTATATACAAACAAAACGCTTATGCACACATGTAAAAATAGACAAGTGTATACCACCATACAAAATGTGTTTGATTTTCCTCTTCTATCTTAAGTGTATCCTATACCACAGTCATTTCACAAATAATCATTTTAATCTGTAAATCTCAGTAAATTACCAGAGGTTAGTGGGATACGACTTTAAATTCTTCTGCTTTGCCACAGAAAATTATTTCCACTTAGTTGGGTATCAATGATCTATTCATCGTAAAAATGCAGTAGGGTTACAATCAGCTTTACATTAAGCCTGCAGTGGATGAGCACTTGCAGATAAAAATGATAACAACCTTTACATGAAGAAGGATAAAGAAGCTCAGTCAAACATAAAATATGTATTATTGAAAGGGATTCTAAACTGACATAGACATTATTAGAAAACAACAAGATCTCAGAGTATTTTCCACAAATCTACTGGTATCTTGGGCTCTCCGAGCTACTGGAGGGGAGCAGCTGCAGGGAAGGAACGATACCAAAACAAAGAAACTCCAACAGACCAAAAGCGATTTTTTTTGCTTTGCTTACAAATGAAAAAATAATGTGTCGGGTCAAAATGAGTATGAACTGGCAAAGGAAGTCATACACATAAGTTTCCCAAACACATTTATCTTGAACTACTATATACCGCCTTTATTTGTTGAAAGTAAAGCTGGAGACCATTTGTTACAGAAAACGTGCAGATTGTCATTTGGCCAATGTTTTTTGCAACTTTTTCAAACCATGGTACAACTACATTAACAGCCAGACAACATGTATCAGACTATATAGAACAAAAACAAAACAAAACAAAAAAAATCAAGCCCAGAAAACCCACTGATAAGCATCTAAAGTCATTACAGAAGACCATAGATAAAATATTCAGTGAAACACTGCATGTTTTCCCAGCACGGTGCTGTTTTTAAGCCCGCAGAAGTTCTCACAGCCCCTACTGCTTCATCTCAACTGCTCACTACCAGAAATACTTAACATCTTATGCCATGAATTTCAAATGGAGAGCTCTATCCACTTTCTGGCCAATATTTATTAATTCTTGAAAATTCAGTCTAGCAAAATGCAGGCCAGAATCACCCCCAGACAGGTTTAATTAAGAAAAAAATTATTCCTGCACTAGGTAAGTCAGGGGAAAAACCCACAGTATTTTATCTTGTAAAGTTACAGCAAATTCATCTGTTCGTACCTCATCTATGGGATTTTGTTTATGTGAGGGTGCTTGGACATGTGGAAAGCTCCATCATCCACCTATGTCACTCCCATCATTGGAATCACATGGTTGGGTCAGAGAAGAGAAGAACGCTGCAGAAGTAGCTGTGAAACCATGAAGTCATCTTCTTGTCAAAATATGAGGATTGGTTCGGCTTTATCAATCTCCTTTTCCCTCTCCTCCTAGAACCTTCGCAGAAATCAGAACTTAATTTCAGCACTCCCTTTTCGCTGTGCAAAGTCCCAGTCGAGGGATGTCATCCCAGATTAGCAATGTAACCAAGCTTTCTTGTGTGTTGGAGACTGTCCATATTGCGCTGTATGTTCAGATTTGTGCAGCCTCACAAGTCTTTCCACTTAGGGGATCACTCTAGTTTTGTCACAATTTAGCGTTCTCTACTGGTGGTGCCATTATTTCTTCCCTTTAGTGCATGAAACTACAGATGGAAACTTAGCTCGATTTTGAGTGCTGCTCTACCTTTAGCCATTATCAGCTTTAGATCGTACTTTGTAGTAAATGAAGCCTCGGTTAGCTGTTCTTCCTCAGGGCACGTCCACATTTCCCACGTTCTTAACAGGGGCAGCAGTCACCCAGCAGGGAACAAGATGATCAAGTCCTGCTGTGTATGAAGCACTTTGACACGTGAAAGATGTCTAAGACTGGCATGAGTGGTACCATGCTGAAGTAGTCTCTCCCTTTAAAAGGGATCCTGCCAGGATGCTAAGATACTGGACTTCCCCGCCACCTGTTGTAAGCTACCTCAGTCCTTTTCCAGGGACTAAATGGAATCTATTCCCAAACAGTACAAATACAGATGTTAAACATGGTGTGAATGGCTTACAGGGCATCAATCCACGCAGATAAAGGTGCGGGTGCAGTTTCTAAGAGGCTGAGGCACCATATTACTACTTTTAAAGAAGAATAATTCTCTTAATGCCTAATTACAGCAGATGGCTTAGGAATTTCTGTCCTCCCATCAACAGAAAAATGGGAAAACCAGACCCTTCCCAGTATTTCCAATGTTAGTGTCACTTGTTGCTTCTTTTTGCCAAGCTTTAGACAGATATATGTTAAGTAATAATACCACTGCAGTGCATATTTTATATACATAGAGCACCTTCCAAGCATGTCCATGTGTTCTTTTAACAACCTGAGGTAGGTAGGTGTTATAAACCAGTGGATGAGAGAGGCTTTGGGGGGAAAAAAAAAAAAAAGAAAAAAAAAAGAAAAAGCACCAAAAAAATCCCCACAGGAAAGACTGTTTATTTGGTGTTGGTAAAGAATGAATCCAAAAGACATTTACTCCAGCCCAACATTTCCAGCTATTTACAGTCATTTACAATAATGCAGAATTTAGTCCTCCCTGTGAATTTCTAAATTTTTCCTGTTATTACGTTAAAACACAAAATGACTAAAACTTTTAGAAACTTTACCCTTGTTTTGATATGCTGTAATATTTTGCTCTTATAGGGGGACAGTGTGCAGGTAATACACCGCCACGTGATTCTAGATCTGACAATGTCTATGACTGCCTGAGACAGATTCTTTGTACAATCTATAGTCCTTTCTCACTCCTTGATGTCCCTCCTCTTCCTTCCCCTTTGCTCTCTGAACGTGTTACCATGTTCAAGAGAACCATTCCTTGTCTTTCAGGGTTTAGATATCATAAAATTACAACATCTGTAAACAACTGAATACGATGGTTTGGTCTTTGGACACATATAGAATCCTTACAGTTATTCATCCTGAATATTGTCCGTCATTAAAATTTATAGCTCTTTTAGAAAAAATATGGCAAAAGATACTGTGACAACTGACATTATTTGATTAAGCCCTTGAGTATATGGATATTACTAAATCCATTAGGTTAAAGAAAGGGAAAAGTATGGGTTTTGTAGATAGAGCTTTATTGTGGAAGACCTCTCTCTGAAAAGTGGACAATAAATTCCAGAGGGATTGACTGGGCACAGCAGTTGATCACGCATTTCCTTCCCAGATGAAAAAAGAAAAAATCATTTTCATGAAGGAATCTGTAAAGGTGGTAGTATGTGCTTTTTGCTTCAGCTGCTTAATTTAAAAAAAAAAAAAGCAGCCGTAACCTGTAATTTAATGATTTTTTTTTTCCTTGAATTTTCCTTTTCCCTTGTCCATTCGAACCATGGACAAGAGTGTGGAGTCAGCCTTGAGTTAAACAGTTTTCACACAAACTGCAGACCGCTCATGAGATTCAGGTACTTGCTATTTAAAGTAGACACTAATAAATATTCTGGTATGACAGCAAAGACCAGCCGATATTTTTAGACTTCATGACTCAGGAGCTGGCCATACTGCCATATAGGCTATACGTCTATTCAGGGTTTATTTTAAAAAGTAATAATTTTAACAATTTTGGCAAGCACCCATGTCAATGAAGCCACAACAGTAGTATTTGTTTTAATATGCATAACTGACAATTACAGCAAGCAGCACCAAAAAGGCCAGCTTTTATACACCTTCCCTTTCCCTACAGCCCTTGGAAATAAAAGGAGTCTCAATCCCTCCTTAAATCACCCATGATTAAATGATGAAATCTAGGCGGTACAATTACCAACTTTCTTGTACAGAATCCTTCACAAACTCAGCAAGTTGAATTATCTAAAGCAGATCACTCAGGTCTTCCTAAGTACACCTCAGAGATGTGCAGTGAATCATGCATGCTGATGAAGCTTCAGAATTCCTTCTAACTATGACTTTTCTCTGCTTCTGTGTCCGGTCCTTTGGGAAAGATCCACCTCCACCCACAAAATAGCTACGTTGTTTGCCAAGGGTGACACCGGGGACATCAATATCTGTGCTCTAGAACACTGCACAGTTTCAAAGTTTCCCAGCAAGACCTCCTTGCCAAGAGTTTATCTTTTTTTTTCCTTGCCCATGTGGTTTCCTCCCACCTCCCCAGCCATTACCAATCAGAACTGAAACTCAATAGGAAAATAAGCTCTACGCTTAGTTTTGGTGAAAAAAGCCAAAGGAAATATTTGAAGTCAGTAATGAGAACAGATAACAAATCAGTCAACACTATTAAGTTATGGTAGAAGTCTAGGTTTTGGCCATGCTTTTAATACCAAGCACAGTTCTGGTACCCACAGCTCAGAAAGGAGATAACAGAAAAGGATGTTCAGAGCAACACAGACATAAATACAGGTTTCTCTGCAAGGAACAACGCCGCACCTCTGAAGAGCAGCAATTGAGTGAGAGTACAAGCAGCATGGACACAGTGGGTAAGGATCAACTGCTCACCGTCTCATCTGATACAGGAGCTTCAGATGAAGCTAGAGGACACTGCCACAGCTGTTATTAGGCAATGATAAGGCTTGTCCTGGTTTCAGCTGGGATAGAGTTAATTTTCTTTCCAGTACCTCTTGTGTTTTGGGTATCGCATGAGAATGATGCTGATAATGCATATTGTTTTAGTTGTTGCCAGGTGATGTTTTACATTATTCAAGTACTTTTTCAGTTTCCCATAGAAGCTGAGAGGGTGCACAGACAGAACGAGCTGGCCAACAGAATATTCCGCATCATAGACGCCACGCTCAGTATACAAACGGGGTTTGGCTTGGGGGCAGGCATCTGCGATCACTGCCCAGAACAGGCTGGGCAGCCAATCACCAGGTAGTGAGAACAGCTTGTGTTGTATTACTTTATTTTGTATATTCTTTTACCATTATTATTTTTTTTCTTTTCCATTATTGTTCTATTAAACTGCCTTTACCTCAACCCATGAGTTGTTTCTATTTCCTTTCCCCACCTTTTCTCCCCCTTCTCCCCACCTTGCTGGGGGGGGGGTGGTGAGCGAGCAGCTGTGTGGTCCTAGTTGCCAGCTGGGGTTAAACCACAAGAAGACTGCAGGGAAAGAAGTAACAATAACAGTGCCCTGACCAACAGACATTAATACTTTCCAAAAAAATTCAAAAGCCTGAAACACAGCGAGGCATACCACACTGTATGCCACTGGCTTTTGTATTTGTCTTTTACCTGGGATACTTGAGAGCTTGTTTGTATTTGTCTCAAATACTAAGAGAATGTCAAGTGAGGCCATAAAGATCAGTTTCTCTGTATCATATCCACTGATCATTTTTGGAGTTCCAAGGCCGAGCTCCGTTTTCTCAGATGACTGTGTCTGGATGAGCAAACAGGAGAAGATGGGCAGCCTGTATTTCTATTTTCTAGGAGGGTCATGGACTGATGCCTGATCCCAAAGCCAAATGGCCATGACTATCTCAGTCCCACTGCTTAGGTCTATACAGCATAGCATAAGTCTGTACCAGATTTGTCTAGGTCAGCCACAACTGGAACAGGCTAAAACAAAGACAAGGAGTGAGCTAGCAATAAATCAATATGGGCCATCAGGAATCCAGTGCTGGGGCTCACACACTGTCTTTTCTTTACCCAACAGTACAGGCGTTGGGATTGACTGCACCCTCAGCAAGTTTGCCAACGACACCAAGCTGTGTGGAGCAGTCAACATGCTGGAGGGAAGGGAAGCTATCCAGAGGGACCTGGACAGGTTGGAGGTGGGCCTAGGGAAACCTCATGAAGTTT
>SAYO01014064.1:3839-20260 GCA_004023745.1 Recurvirostra avosetta | reverse complement strand
TTTTTTTTTTTTTTAATGAAACTATTTTTAGACGCTTTGTCAGTGCTGAGGTAGACTGGAATATTAGGAATATATGAATGACTTTGAGATAGCTTACAAAAAGAAGATTAACAGCGTGAAGCCCAAGGTCTTGCATTTAGAAAAATTAACCGGAGGAAAGAAACAGCTTGTTGGCTTGTTTCATGCAGCAAAATGAAACCTGAGAAGGGTCCAATTGCTTCCGAGAAATACATCAGTCAAGGAGGGGAAACTATGTCAAAGAATAGTGTTGGCACAAAACCAAATTAATTTAAATACGCTACCAATTTATACTCTATAGATACATTGTAGATTTATGTTGGAAATGAGGAGGTTTATAACTATTACAGAATGAAGATCTGGAACAGCAGCAGTAGTTTTAAGTAAGGTGTGGGTAGTTTTGTTTTGTTTTGTTTTTTTTCTGGGCCAGAACCACAATTTATAGCTGACTTTCAGGAGTTTTAAAAAATTAAAACAAGTTCAACATCACTCATAATTTCAGGCCAAAATCAGCAAGTGTATTCCAGATTCATCCTCCCCTTCTACCCTGGTTCAGGAGTTCATTTTGGTGACAGTACAAAACCCTGGGCTGCACAAACATGTTGAAGGTAGAAAAAATAAAAAAGCTACAGAAAAAGTAGCACTGATATTCTTTCAGATCCCCCCACTCCTTTCTTCTCATGTTCCTTTCAGTCCCCTCACTTATTGTCCGAAAGACCTAGTGGCTACCTTTTAAAACTGTTGCAAACCAGAGGCAAAATAAAATTTCTCAACTTCCATGCCGCAAGTTGCAGAGTTGATTGTTCACACAACAGTTAGGTTCCTCAGCCTATTTAATCCAAACTCCATCATGTTTAGCGCTTAAGAGTCTGATTTAGAAAGCGAGTGAAGCCAGCTACTATCTGAGATGCTATTCATGTCAGCTTATGCTTCATGAATTGGAAATGTCTCTCCTCCTTTACAGAGCAAGCCTTAGAAGATACCTGACTGTATACAACCATTCCTATATGAATGCAATTTTATTCATTAATTCTTCTATGCTTGAAATATATTGTTAAAGTATTACAATATTCTAAAGGGAAAGAGTTTAAACATGCCATTGCAGTCAAACTTTTTAGCAATGTCTAAGAAAAATCTGTTATTTCCATTATCATTTATCACCATTCACATATACAGATTTCAGATTTTTTTTTCATCACATCACTGCTTACCTCATGCTTTAAATCTATTGTAAAGTCTGACTTGAGTGGTTCACTTTTCAACTTCTTTGCAAGCCTATATAATAAAGTATGAAGAAATTTAATCAAAAAAACCCATATTTTAAAAAATATCACTCAAGTATGCAGCAAAGTGTGGCTGGTATTATTGACCATCTTATAAGTGGGGGAAAAAAAATAAATCACACTTCTGTATTTATTGCCTCAAGAAGCAACTTATATTTCTTTTTCATATTTTTTTTTTCATCTGAGCACAATGTGATGATGTTAATATTAATTTTCAGCACACAAATTTTGACACACTCTTCCTGCCCAAGAAGAAAGTTCTCATCTGGAGTAGATGGAGAGTCTGGCATAACATTTTCAGCAGATTAAAAGCAGCAGTGCGTTTGAAGCTCAGTATTGGTCAGCATCTCAAACTACAGACAATATTCTCTTTTTGTGTATTCCAAAGCACAGTATTTAGGCACCTTCAATTTATGAAAACATCAATCCTTGCTACAGCAAGATGCATTCAACTTCTGAAATCTATGAACTTTCCAAATCTCATTTAAAAACTAAGCACCTAATCTGAAATGAATATCTAGGTTGTCTCTATAGCATGAGAAACACTTCTAGATGCAGTCACTTTAAGATCCAGGAATAAAACTACAATCTGGGGGAGAATACATTTTTAAAATGACAAGAGATGGTATTGAGCTAGTTGAACAACTAGTACTGGACAACTGCGAACTAGCTGACATGACGTTAACTTTTAGATTGGCAGAGTGAAGCAAAACAAATCACATGCCCAGCAGTGATACAGAAATAGATTTCTGTACCCTTGCCTACTAATGAATTCTTCAGTGTTTATTTATAATAATTATGGTTGGAATGCGTAGAATAAAGAAGAAAAGGGATTTTATCAAAGAAGCATTTTCTGGGTAAGTTTATAGTGGGAGCACAAGTCTATGTAGGCGTACCCAGAGCTAGTTGTATTATTACTGTGCCTGGTTGAATGCCTTGTTATCCTCAAACTTCCATGTATTGGCATGGATGCTGATAATACAGGTGGCAGCAGCAAAAGCTCAGTGTAGGCTCTGAAGTCAAATCCATGAGAGGCCAGCCTGCACTGGTCAAGTAAATCCCCAGCTGTCTGCCATAGCCAAGCTGCAATCAGCAGCTTCAATTCAAAGACAGCTCAAAATTAAAATTTTACTTTGCATATTGACATAATCTGCAAATGTACTGCAGAAACACCTTCATCTTTTGTAGTAATCCATATGAAATCATAACTCATTAAAGTAATATTGATTAGCATCTAGAAAAAATGTAAAATTAAACATTCTTAATTACTATCAATAAACAAGAAGTGATTAAAAATTCAATTCTTACTTTTTAACAAGTGGAATGCTAAGTGCCCAACCAGCAGCAAAATCTGGAAATTTAAAGACTGCAGGATTTTCAGCAAAGGCATAATGGTGAATTATTGTAGATTCTTCATCATATAATGCTTTACCTAAAAACCACTCCTGTAAAGGAATATAGGAAACAATTTTGTTCATCTACAGCATCCTTTTAGTGAAGATGACGACTGCATTCATGCTGAATAAAGCAAACCTGAAAACAAAAACAAGGGAAGCGTATTGTTCACAATAATTCAAACAAAAATTGTACTTGGTAAGAAATGAAACTAAAGACAGTTCTCCAAATTCAAATACACACTGTATTTTCAAAGTGCAGCATATACCCTGGATTCCACCTGTTCAAAGAGCACTGAATCCCAGAATCATAGAAGGGTTGAGGTTGGAAGGAGCATCTTGAGATCGTTTAGTCCAATGCCCTTGCTCAAGCAGGGTCAGCCAGACGAGGATGCTCAGAACTCTGTCCAGTCATGTTTTGAACACACTCCACAACCTCTCTGGGCAACCTGTTCAGGTGTTTGACCGCCCAAACTGGTTACCGACTAGACAAGACACTGAAAAGCATCGTATTCAGGAATTTTATATATATCCATTTTGAGTTTCCATCTGTCTAGCCTCTTTTACACTAGGGAACTTGAAAAGCTAATATATTTTAAATACCTTGATCTTCAAAACAGTTAAATGAAGATGGTCCCAAGTATGCATTTGTAAAGTGAATATTAAGTAGTAGTATTATTAGAGTTTCTAATAACAGTGTTTAAGAATTTACTACTGACTCTGCTGTATCTGAAAATAATTAACTGACTTAAATACTACTACTTTAACATGACTGTCAGTTGTCTTAATCCTTCTGTTTAGAATGAATATAAAACAAGTATAACCCCAAATTTTAGCAAAATAAGGACTCTAATGAAGGGAAAAAAGAATATACGTGCATATATATAATTTTAAAAAAGAATATGTATAACCTGCTTTTCAGGCCTACAAGTATAAATGATGAATCAGAATTCTGAATCACCTTAATGGTTATATTAAACCTTTAAAGTGTGAAGTTCTTTGCATTATGACAGTAACTTGGGCTTTTCTTTTTCCTGACAATTTACAAGTTCATCACTAAAATAGGTTAAAATATAGGGCAAGTGTTTTTTCACAAAAGATTCTCTTTCTCCACACTCCCTGACATACTTGATTTTTCCCCTCCTTTAAAGGGGCAGCTATCAGCACCAATGAAAAATTCCTTCAAGGCATTAGAACAGTTCACACACTTCACACGAGGTAAATAAATAATTTACACAAAACTCAAGAAAAAAGGGAAAATATTCAAGCAAAAGTACTGTAGAAACATCCAGCCAGAAACCCTGAGCCTAAACCCAAGAGGATCTTGCTTCTCAGTAGCCACCTTTCTAACTCAAAGCAGATGTTGCTATATAGACTGAGCTAAATTTTACAGCTCCCCAGAGTCGATGAGGAGGCATGAGTGAGATTTGGCCAGGGTATGGCAGTCAGCAAACAGCAGAAGAGAGGTCTGTACGCACCAGGAGACACCTCCAGGCAAAACCAACTGGCTGAGCCTGGCAGGAGCATGCAAGTGTGGCTGCCCCAGAGGACATTCAGCCTGGCAACCCCTCGGCTTCCAGCCAGGACTCAACCTGGCTGCCCAGGAGGCAATAAAAGCAGCCACCTGGGATGCTTTTCTTGCCGCACATACCGAGTCAAAGCTATGGGGTGCTGCCTGCTTCAAGAACCCGACCTCTGCAAGCATGGCCAGGACCCATACAAGCAACCATGAGTCAAAGATATGGGATGTCACCCCTACCAGGAACCCTGACCGTCTGGGGGACTGATGCCAGCGTATGTATGTTCACGTATACGTGTGTGAGGCACTGAGTGCATTTCTCATGAATTCTGCACATTTCTCCCCTCTACTTTGATAATCTACCCTCAATAAAACTAAATTGAATATATCTTGTACTTCACTTGTGACTTTTTCAGGTAACACAAATGCTGAAAACTTGTTTGCTCCCTTAATCCCCACATGCCTCCTGAGGCTGAGAAGTGCTCAGGAGTCTGTTGAGGAAACTGCCAAAGTCAAACTGACACTACCCAACACATGGAGAAGGTAACGGTGGAGATTTTTTCCCAACATTTTTTTAACCAAGTTCACAGGAGTTGCTACCTGGTACCTACTTACTCAGCCTTTGATTTATACCTTCAATCACAACAGACCCTTTTTTCTCCTTGGAAGGAGATTCAATATTGGATCCTTGGAAGGATTCAACAGTGTTCACTGGAAGGATTAAAAAATGAACAAAATATTGGGAGGTAAAAGAAAATGGGCAAACATACTTTTATGCACAGAGATGATTACCTTGAAAGAATCAAAATAATTCTTTAGAAGCATTTGTGCACACTGTTTAACTCTCTTAGGCCTCCAAGGCTTCAAAATGTATATAACACAAGCACACTACTCTGTTTCAGAAATAGTTAATAAATAGTAATGTTTTAATATGACAATACCATCTGCAGACAATTTTTTTCTGGACCTCCACTTTGTTATGCTACAGAGTGAAAAAACAATCTTTACTTATCCTAATTTTGCATGCTAATTTTTACACCAAAACAATCTATGGATTAAAAAAACAAATAAACAAACAAACCTTACTTTCCTTTCTCTATACAACATAGAAAATTAAACCCATACATATACCCCCCTCAGGCTTTCACATAATATTATTTCTGGCAATATTAAGCCACAAGTCACAGTGAAGGCATTCCAGGTTACAGCCAACACTCTCCAAGCTTATTTAGTCATAACATTGTTTATTTACTTCACTGATAGTAGGACAAGTCAATCCCTGAAGGATTGTAAAAGTCTTGTAGCTAATTTAAAAGATTAAATTTAAAAGATTAAATTAGTTCTATGAAAAGGGACTTATAAAGTAACTTAAGGAATGACGGTAAGCAAATTGCATATAGGCAAAAATGTGATTTATTGCATTATGGGTAACTACCATCCACAGGATCAGTCAAAATATTGTGCATCAAAAATGGCAAAAAATCACCTACCTTTACTAAGAGCACTTCATAGTCTTTAGAACACTTAAATAGAGGAAGGAATGCGATGCAACCAAATTCAATATCAGACCTCAGGCAGGGCAGACTTTACCTGACTTGCTAATCAAGTTGATTCTACCCACTTGCTCTTGTATCCACTCACAAATCCCAAGACAAGTGTCACAAATTCATCTGTTCAAAACTTGTGTCTGACACAGAGGACAGGAGATTTCAGCTGTCACATACCCACTGTCTTACTACATCTTATGATTCTCAAAGACAAACTGTTCTTTAGACAGATCTTTTATACCCTTTATGTATCAACAGCTCCTGAGTCATTGCTTGCCCATCAGCTTGGTTTACTCATTCTGGATATCTTTGGGGCTGTCACTCAATATTACATTCATATCAGTCTCAACACTTCTGTTACTAATCTCTATATATCCAGACTGAAAAGCTGCAGATTCATCAACTACTCACAAGCCCCTTGTAGATCTTTTATTGTGATTAATGTATACAAGCTTTTTATGATGCAGACTGCTGACATTTTAAAATTAATAATGAATGATCTCATTCTGGCCTAACTCATCTTAAATTTTGTGGCTGATGGACTACTACTCTATATAAGGAATCAACTATGGACTGTTACACTAAGATGACAATTACTATGTACAAAAGCAAAACATTTTATTTTCCTTTTAATGCAGGTCAGAACATAATTTGTTATTGTAATAGAATTTACATGTAATGCAAAGGAGAGATTAAAACTGGCATAAGGGCAGCACCTAGAACAAGATGTTTATGTTTCTATTCAGAGAACATCAATTCGGAGTGTTTCTGAAACAGAAATAAATGGATATTCCCAAGGTCTGAATACATTCAGTTAGCCATTTTGAAGACAGAGTGTTTAAAAATGTAAGACTCTGAATTATTATTACCACCACCATTGTAGGAAATAATTGTGAGTAAACATGACGAGGCCGTGTGCCTGCAGAAGAAGTGAATATGCTAAAGTGAGAACTGAAGCAGAGTTCAATACTTAGTCAAGGTAACAACAAGGAGGCAAAACATATTTTGCACAGGAGATTTTTGGCTTCTTTTATTCCAAGCAAAGGATGGACATCAAGTTATTTTTTTTCTGAACGCTGAGAATTCTAAACATTAACAGCTTTCATGTCAGCTGCATAGCCAAATTTACTTTGTTCCTTGGTGACTGCATTTTTCTTTTGTTCTCCAAGTCTCTTGGTGGTGTTTCTTTTCCAGCAGGTAAAGAAAACTGCCTTATTACCAAGACAGTTCAGGAACAGAATGCAAATAAAATACCCTACTATATTAGATCAGAGACAGTTAGTCAAACTAACATCAGTTATTCCGTCTGATGATAATTAGAACTGATGACAGACAGGAAAATGGGGAGAGGGGACCACAGAGCAAACTATATTCATCTTTTTACTGATGCTACATCATTTTCAGGCTACCCACAGAAGGAATCTTTTCTCCGCCCAATTTTAACAGTTCTTCAACAGCTAGACAAGTGCTTACATGCTGCTTCATGTTAAATACCTCGCTCACTCTCAGCCTCAGAAACAGAAATTTATGCCCCTATTTTAAGCTGCTTGGATACATCTTTTCCAATGTTTGGAGCTATGAGCCCTCCAGGCAGTGTTATAAAATTAAATTCTGGACCACAGAAACTGTTCCATAACTAGGAATCCTAAAAGAAAATATTTATATTTTTTTACTTAGAATGATTCCACGTTTCATCTAAACACCCATTCAAGCACATTCAAAACAAAGTTAAACATCTAAATCTTTATTTCACCTTAGACCCGTCAAATCTTCCAAGTGTTTCTAGCAGCTTTACAACTTGTATTCTTGTATCTTCTTCACAGAAGAAAATCCATGAGGAGTTCCTACCATAGGTAACAGAGAAGCTAACAAAAGAAATTAACATTTTACTAACAAACTGGCTTATGAACACAACGATAGATCCAACCCACATTCTCCAAATATAAGTACTTTGCAATCAATTACTCATTTATACAGAAACTTTTACTACCAACTTAGAATTACATATCAAAGGACTACGTGAATGGATAAAGACATTGCCTCGCCGGCTATTTATATAGCACCTGTTATTCAGAAATAAGGGAATAGAATAGAGATATATAAAGAATGTCCACTCGTAAATGAATAGGTACTACAGGTATGACTTACCTATGAATTCAGAAGTTTATACATAGCAGTTTAAGTTACCTTCCCCTCTGTACCTTATCTTTCTTCCAAGAAGCCCCACTGTTGGGCATCTAACACCATTGCAACAATCATGAAAGTGCCTAATGACTGGTTTTCTCACAGCCGTTTGACACTGATCATAATCATCATCCACAGCCGAAAAACTTCATTAGCTTTTTCAGTACAGTGAAACTACACAGATAGAAGGGACTCCCCAACCTTCCTCAAAGCTAACACTAATCTCAACGCAGGATTTCTGACTCCTTCAGAAAATTCTCATTCCTTATTCCTCTACTTCTCCCAGCTTAATTCTTTCACTACTTAACAAAACAAAGCCTTATTAATTCATGACAACCTAATGGAAAAAAAGCCAATCTTTACTTGTCCAGTTTCCTTTGCATAGCTTTTATGTTGATTTAACTGAAGAAATAACCCGAGGAGAGGGACAAGAAAATTAGCACCTATAAACATCACAGATTTCTTCCTCCACAGCATTTTCTACTGATAACATAAGCAATGAAAATAAAGATAAGAAACATAAGTCAGCAAAAATAAGTAAAAAAGGGTGACAGGATCATTTCTGTTTTAGGGAATGGTATTTGGCTAAAAAAAGCCAAACCAAAATAAAACCAAAAACAACCTAAAACCCAAGCCCAATACTTATTGGGCTTATATACCCAATACTTATGCTAGAACATGTGACACCTGCACCTGCAGGTCTTTAAATTACATGCTAGAAGCACCAGATGGTTGCCAGGTGCTAAACTAGTTCAGTCTTTTTTCATCTGGGACAAGCTATCTTCCTATAAAGCTACCTTTCCTCTGTGTCTTGCAATGGTATTTGATTATTCACTGCTTTCTGCTTATGATACTTAATCTGCTAAACTATAATACCTAGAAAAACTCACAACTCATTCATCCTTTTAGTTCATAAAAGCATATACTTGTTACCTACACAACACTGAAATCTGGGCAACTCTTTGCCATTCAGGCAAACGAACAGGGTACAATCAGCTGGGAAAGACACTTCCTAGCTGTTCCGTCTAAAATTTGCCAAACAAGTACAGAAAGGGTATCAGATACCCTCATGTTTTTAAATATGTAGAATATTCAATGCCCTGGGAAGACTGAAGGCTTTTCTCTTGCATTTAGTGCTCAGCTAGAACTTTAGGAGAGAAATATCTGGATTTACACAAAAGCAGGTGGGTGAGGGGCAAGGAGAAAAACACTAGAATGATCTATACAAAAAGAATTACTGCATCTTGTGAATACAGCACATACAAGTTCACAAAAAGAATGATCTGTTCATCTAGCTACTGATGGACGAACAGAATGATTTTCAAGGCTAAGTATTTCATGCTTGCAGAGAGTCCTACGCAGACCTCATAGCACACAAATCTGGAGTTCAGATAGCAAGGAGCCATTGGAGATACTCAGGTAACATCCAGTTTCAGGGTAATAATTTTAAAAAGGCATTTCTTCCCTGCTTAATGAACACGGTTACTAAGAAGAAATGCAGTGGGCCTTCTGGAGACAGTAAGGGTACTGTGTCATGATATATCTATTGATGTCTTATGATTGTATCTTCTGATATGAAGTATTTTGTCCAAGTTAACCTGTGCCCAAGAACTAAAAATTAAGAATTGTCGTAACTGTTTAGAGGCCTACTTAAAAATAGTGACAACCACAGAACTGAGGGAATCCATTATTCTGAATGCCGTTTTCAGATAAGAATGCATCTTCTATCAATTCCTAGCATCATCAGCTGCTGCAGAACGCGTTGATCCTTTAATCTCCCTTCCTCCTCTCCTGTCCATTGAAAAAACTAAAAGGTACAAGCGTCACATCATCTACATACTTCTAAACTGCTCCATGCCTTCGTTCTGTCAGAAGTGATAAGTGAAATAGTAGACACAAGGAACTTCTATTTCAGAATTCTCTTTAAGATGGAAATCCTCTACTTAAGATTCTTCTTCTGATTTCTGAAGAATTTTCTTCTGCTTTATCACACAAACTACCATTTGTATTTTTGCTTCAGAGTTTTGCTATCTTGTAAAAGCTGTATCTGTAAACCCTGTCACCAAGACATAAATAATTCAGAAGAGGAACCACAAGGTCATTGAAACAGAAGCTAAGAAGCAAAACCGAAGATGACTGATATTTGGAACATCATCTTCCAGTTTTTCAATTTACTTTAATTCTCCTTTCGCTTGTTCTCACAGTTTACATATATCTCAAAGACAGCTACCATACAAGCACTCTTTTCAGGTTTCTACACACGCAGAAAGCAATAGAAAGCAGAAGAGAAAAAAAGCATCCTGTCCTGTAACCAGTATGATGCAAAAACATCAAGCCAAAACAAAACCACCCTCCTGAGTAACTCTAATAAATTATATTAACTAAATTAAACCTCAGCAGAGCCTCCGGCATCAGTTTCAAATTCAAGTTTTACGCAAAGGATAGCCTCCAGTATGATGGAGCTTTAGGACTTTTTGAAACAGGAATCATTGTTTCCTAACAGTTTGCAACATACTACTGGGTAAAAGCAGCATGTCGTCCTTGGAGCCATCTGCATAAGCTAAGAAGAAAAGATATTTGAGATTACCTGTCTTCTCTGACCATACTAAGATGAAAACTGGCCATACAAGCTTCTAAAAAGATGTCATAACATACCTTTTTTCACTGTAGAGGTGTGCCACCTCTTAGAAATTATAAGCAAAAGACAGAAATCTCAAAAAAGTATTATTACCTATTTTAAAAAAGGGTTTATCCACTTCGTTTAGCCAAGTGATCTTAAAGATCAAAAGTTCTGAAATATCTCACACCTTCCACTATGAGAAGTGGGGACCAAATAGGAAAATACACATTTTAAAATGGTATTTCTTTTGACTAGTTTACTTTCTTAATAATTTTAAAACCCACAACTATTTGAAGAAGGTAGTTATTCAGTTACATTATATTATTGTCATTCTTTTATTTAAAATAGCTTTCTCTGATTTAATGAAATTTAACAGAAAATTACTTTGGAAAACTAAAAAAGAGTAAGAAAGTGAAAAGATAAAGTTGCAAGTCTCATTCAAAAGCTTTTGCTTCCGAAAAAAGAGGTTTGAGTAATTAATATTTATATGCTTGGTTGCAAAAAATTCTGAAAATAACTGGCATTCATTACACTTACTCTCTCATTAATGGTAATATTGTCCATGCACCTTCATGCCCATCCATCTGATGAATAAGCAGAACCGTAGGTAATTCCTTTAAAGAAAAAAAAAATCCCATTAAACTTTAATTATATGCACTTTTTTCCCTAAACGCCAACAAATCTTAAAAAAATTACAGTGGAATGACTACTTAGCTCTTCATTGTTCTTTACTGGCAAGTAGCCCTGCACAATAGATGACTTAAGATAGTATGAAACAAGGTGACCTGCAATTTAGGTAAAGTGCTTCTTCCAACTCATTATTTTTAATTCTCTATTAGATATAAAGCTTATACACTTCAAGTGAAATGTTTTGTATAGGTCCCATGTAATCAATTAAGCAATATATCATACTAATTTCCTTACCATATCATAAAATCCCATACTGCAAAGAAAGACTTATAAATAATGTAGGGCATTATACAAAAACTTCTATAGACAATCGTGTTACACAGCGCTTATGTGAGAGTTATAACACTCTCTACTTTGAGTTCAGCTTTCACCTGTCACACTAACATCGTAACAAAACCCCACAGGTTTACACAAAAATCAAAATGAGGAGTTAGCATTTTTTCTTACTGAAAAAAATCAAAGGAAACCAAATAATGTAACTGGAGAAAACTGAACACACTGATCCAGCTCCCCCCTGCTTGGCACCTCCCCATCAGCCTGTCCAGATATGACACCCACCAGCTGAAGAGAAAGGAGAGAGATTCCCTGCTCTCGTTACAGTCTGACAGGGGGGTTACTGTCTACAGGGGTATGGGATGCATTACGGGATTCAGGGGAAGAACATTTTGGGATGGCACAAAACTTATTATGAGACACTTAGGGGAAGATGAAAGGCCAGGAAAAGAGGGATCATGGTGGTCTGAGGAGGAACAACCATTTATAAATACAGAGGAAAAAAGGGGTTGGTCACTTGAAACAGATTGCTGGTCAGGATGCTTGTCTGGCCATGCCCTGCACTGATCACTGCAGTCTGTCCTGTCTTCTCCTTAAATTCCATTTCTAACTCATGTGTAGGAGGCTCTGTGTGTCTGTGTGTATTTGAAGGTCTGAGTGCCTGCACCTGGAGAGGGGACCACGAGTCACAGTGGTACACGTCTGCTGCCAGAAACTGGGGAGAGTGGGGTGGATCCACGTTGTCTGTGTGTGGAGGGGTGTCAGTGTGTGTAATTGCTCATGAGTATCAAGCTGGACTAAGAGTAGAAGAGGCTTGGGAACGAGGTATCAGAGCAGCTACGAGTCTGGAGCAGACACTGGAGAGACCAAGGGGCCTGACAGTTGGTTACTGGAGGAAGCACGAGGTCCCAGCTACTGGAGAACCTCTGGGGTGCAAGGATTAGATACTGGTTGGGTTTAAGTCTGCACCAGCTACCAGAAAGATGCATTTGCATGTGTGTGTCTGTGTGTGAGGTAACAGGGAGGCCAGAGGGTCTTTGGGACAACTGCTGGGTACACCGAGTGTTGAAAGCTACTGGGAGGATCCATAGTGCATGCACGCGTGCATGTGTGTGTGCAGAAGCAGGGCTGAGTACAAGCAACTGCGATGGAGCTGCGAGCCACACAGCAAAGCCTCACATGCTGGCAACTGCAGAGGCTGCAAATGCAAGGGCCAGTGACTGCATAGACTGAATGTCAAAGACCAGCTACTGGAAGCATCCATATTGTAGGTATGTATATTTACGTATACAAATTCCATAAACAGGCTTTCATCCTGATTAGCCAGAGAGGTGAAACATGGTCAGGCCATGGGTGTAGTTTGTGTGAGTGCTGTGGTTTCGGTCTGTGTTGATCTACACGGATGACCGGGTATATACATACATGTATTGCGTGTATACATGCACTATTGGGAACACGTGCTCAGCCTCGCTACTGGCTGGACCTGGGGACAGGGAGCCGCAGCAGCCTCACCTCCATCAGGCTAGCAGATTTGGCAGCTCCTAAGACAAACCATCTTGACTTCTCAAGGGCCTGATTCCTTTCCACTTGCGCCATTCATATGCCAAACATTGTTGTTTGATGAATGCGTCTCATGAACATAAGCCAATGCCATTAACAGAAAATTTACATTTAAACACAAAAATAATTTATTCTCTAAGAAAAGCTGTAAGATAAAGTTCACACTGCTTGCTGACTCTGTCAAGTTTACTTTAAATCCTTTTTAAGGGCAGTTAAGCATAGCACTTAGAAATACATAAAACCTCCAAACTTCATACACTAAAGAAAACATCTCTACCACTCTAATGAATAACCGTGTCTCTCAGGAGTGCGTTAACCCTATCAAAAAATAACAATCTGCTGTTTTAAGAAATATTTATGCTATTGTGAATGACACAAATTGAAAAGAAACAATGCCAAAACTCTAATTTGGATATTCACCTAAAACATCAGTGGTTCTGATTTATGGTTCTAGTTCAAGCCAATCTATCAAATATGTTTGTGGTTAGTTCAATTTACTGCAAAACCAAACTAGTCTCAAGGTTTTTAGTGGAAGCAGCAAATCTTAGTAACAGTATGATCAACATCTGTTATTTCACTAAAATGTAACCATGGTAAAACCATAAAAATATGTTTACTCATGGGATTGCAGATTGGAATATAAACAACCAAACCTATGTTTTTACAAGAACATTTGTTTTTACAGGCATACAAACCCTGCAGTTATGCTAGTATGTGGCCACATATATCGTGCAATAGGAGCCAGACAGACATATAAGTAATTAACAATACTATACTCAGTGTCTATATCACCCTAAAGGCTGAAGTTGTGTTCATTTTAGATACAAACAACATTTTCCCATGCAAAAGGTATGAAGTAAATTACATAATCTAAGTAGCTGTACCATATACTCAGGTATCTCCTCTTTAACAACAAAAAAAAAAACCAAAACAAACCCAACTCTTTCCTTTGTGCAGATCAAAGGAGTGATGATAAAGAAAAAGCACTCTTTTTCAAGATAATCTGATACTTTTGCAAGGTGTCTTTTCCTTTTGACATTCTCATAAGCCTGCTCTCTTTCTCCACCCAACTTCCTCTAAAACATGAAAATACATACCACCTTGCATATACCTTTCCTTCCACTCATCTCTCACAATGCATCAGTTCTGATTTAATGAAAGAGATGCTTAAAAACCACTGTGCAGGTGAAATAGCCTCTTCCAAAAAAATACAGGAGGATCTCTGTTATTTTTCCTTTCTCATTTTAGGTATTTTCACTCTGAAAATACCAGTGGAACTGGGCTGACCTATTCATTTTATTTATTCTACCTTCAGTACACAGACAGAAAAAAGGCACAAAGTACCCGCTGTCAGCTTTGGTGAGCGAAAGGGCACGTGCAAGCTAGCTCATTGGGGGATGGCTAGATAGTCAAGGTAGTGATAAGTAACTTACACACTGCATCTGTGTGTATCATAAAACTCTCCTACAAATGCATCCATGCCTTGTACTATATTCACTGGTTATTTTATCTCAAAACTATTGTTTCCAAAGTTACAGAGCCCATGCTTTCACACATGCTAACACTTTACATATGGCACAAATAAAATTTAATCTAAATAAAATAATTTAATCACTTTTGAAGACCAAGAAACTACCCTTCTCACTTTCACAACTGAGCTGACTTTAAAAGGGCAAAACCAAAAAATGGAATTACTTATGGTCTGAAATATAGCACAAGACATTTTTATCCCAAATACCACCTACTGTATCAGCACAGTGAGAGCAGTAACACCTGCCACAGATTAAAATTGCAAACTCTACACAAACAAACAAACAAATCAGTGTGAATAAAGGGGTTAGATCCACATCTTCCAACCAATTCAAAAGACATTGACACAGCCTCATATGTACCTTTAAATCATTTACTATTCTTTATGCAAGTTGAACTACAAAGATGCTAGTGACATGCTCATTTTCACAGCAAATCATCAACAGAACAGAAATCAAGGTCTGGTTCTTGAATCTAAACATTAAAAGTCTTCTTCATTAACATGGGAAAAACCTTGGGGGAATAGCATATCCAGTGAGGAAAAAGATCAGTCAGAATAAAAGAATTCTTAAGAAATAATTAAGAGAATTGCTAACCTGAAACAAATACCTGAAATCTTTCTGTACTACATGCAATTTCATATTAATCTACCAAAACCTATATGAGAAATGTACAATTTATAGACAACAAAACAGTATGGTGGAAAAACAAAAGAAATGGGCTAAGATTTCATAGACTACAAGGCCAAAATGGACCTCTGTAAGCACCCAGTATGGCAGAGATCATACCCAGCTAAAATGGGATTTCCAGAGCCACAGCTAGGTCACATCCTCTAAGACCCCCTAGCAGACCTGTGCTTGCTTTGTTTTCCTGCAGAACAGAGTCCACTGAATTTCATCTAAGCATAACTAAATCTTGCCCTAAGTGTATGGTTTAGTGAGAACATGCTTTTTAGAACGTAATTCAAACTGGATATTGCTCACCACTATTTATTATCTGCCCTATGTGACATAATACTGGAAGTACTACATATAAACAGATACAGAACTGCGGTGAAATGCAAAACATGACAGTAATGTGTTTATTGTTATATTACTGAGTCACCTGATCAGGGCAATTAACAAACTTATAACACATTATAGACAAATACAGTAGTTTATAGGAATCTGCTTTTAATGAGTCCAGTATACTGGTAGGTGCAGGTGTCTTATATATATCCCTGTGGTTTGTAAGTTTATTAAACTGCCTCATGAAACCCAGAACTGCAGGGCAGGACAATGGATCCTAAACCCTAGGCACTGTTGTTGAATCGCACAGTTCCAGAATTAGAAATGGTTTCGTAATTTTTGCTCTACATGCTCTACAAGCACTTAACAACATTTTCCCTACTTTCTTATCTTCTTTTCAGAAATTAATCCTAAACCACATTCAGAGATAGCCTATCTACCCTCTTCTCAGCCCTCCCTTGGGAAGTTAAATAACCCAACCTCTTCCAGTCATCTGTTATAGAATCACAGAATAGTTTGGGTTGGAAGGGACCTTTAAAGGTCATCAAGTCCAACCCCCCCGCAGTGAGCATGGACATCTTCAAATAGATCAGGTTGCTCAGAGCCCCATCCAACTTGACCTGGAATGTTTCCAGGGATGGGGCATCAACCACCTCTCTGGGCAACCTGTGCCAGTGTTTCACTGTCCTCATTGTAAAAATTTTTTCCCTTGTATCTAGCCTGAATCTACCCTCTTTTAGTTTAAAACCACTACCTCTGGTCCCATCACAACAGACCCTACTAAAAAGCCTGTCCC
>SAYO01014063.1:0-13524 GCA_004023745.1 Recurvirostra avosetta | reverse complement strand
AAAGTTCAAAAAGTGCATGCACAAAGTGACAATTTTGAAAAATCAAGCTGGGCTTGCCTTTACAAAGGAAAATAAAACAAGTCAGCAAAAAGGTTTTCTAATAACGTCTAAAACTTGGAAGTCTGACTCCTGTTCAGTGAAGGGTAGAGATAAAAGACAATCTAATGTGGCACGAAACCCTGACATTCAACAGAGTAACTATTGGAATGAGGAGATGATAGATAAAAAAAAAAGTGCCACATCGACAATGGAAGTAAAGCCCAGACCCAAAATCAGTCAGGGCATTGCGTGGGCCAGGGCCGGTGGTTCCCTGGGACTGGGCTGGAGGTGTCAGGGGCTCCCCAGGGTGGCCGGGCAGGGCCCAGCAGCCATGGCCCATCACCCCCAGCCAGGGCAGAGCAGGCCGGGGGACAGCCAGGGCAGACCCAGCCCCAGGCACTGGGCACCTCCCAGGGGAGAGGGACAGGCCAAGGCCAGGCCAGGACTTTGGCCTGCAGGCTGGGGTCAGGATCCAGGCCAATGAGGGGAACCAGGGTCAGACCCAGTCCAGGATGACTGGGCAGGGTCGTGGGGACAGGGATGGGTCGAGCCCAGGCTGGGACATCAGTCAGTGGGGTGGGCCCAGCTCAGCAGGACCCATAGACAGGCAGGACAGGGCTACGGCAGGGCTGGAGACAGTGTCCTACAGCCCCTCTGGGGCCAGCACTGGTGGCCCCAGGGGCTGGAATGGCATCCCAGGCAGGGCAGGGGGAGCCCCAGGGCAGGCAGGGACATTAGGGCCCCTGAGCATACTCAGGGCCCTGGAAGAGTTTCCTCAGTGTTAAGCACTTACGCAAAGCAACCAGAAGCCTGGTTTTCCCACGCTCCTTTAAAATCAATGGAAAAAAGCCTCTATAAACAGCAATTCAAACTCCCTGTCATATAAATTGGTGTCTTAAAATCCCTGTCTCTCCATTGATGAGTAGGAGGTCTTTGGGCGGTGCCTGTGTTTGCGTGTTGTCAAGTGATATGCTGAATTTAAGAAGGCTGGTAAGCATCATTTCAAACCTTTAAGAATACTGACTCATAAAACGTAGCAAGAAATAATAAAACATTTGTCAAGTTGAAGACTGTCTTTTATAGCTAGAAGCTATACAATGCAGAATTTGTGTTTAAAAGAAGAAAAATGAGATCTTGGCTGGCTGAGGAACAATTGTTTAACCTTTGTAATATGGAACACCTGGAGGAAAGAGTAACTGAAGATTTCACAATAAACAGAAAATTAGATAATACACAATGAGTTTATCAAAGTTAATCATGTCATGCCAACAGGAGCCTTTTGATATGACTGTTTTCTAGACAGTGCATATATCCAAAGAACATTTGATACTATGTCACATAGGAAACTGCTAAATTTACTACAATAAAATAAATTATGAATTTGTGAAGGCAAGATAACAATAGATTGTGATGAAGGTAACTATCAGGGTAGAGACAGCACAGTTCTTTGGAGCTGATATTGTTTAGTATTTCTAATTAGTGGCTACAGAATAAAAAGTAGGCATGTTTCTGTAGAGCTTGTTAATGGTACCATGTTAGGAGATGTTGGGTGTATTTAGACTGGGTGTCATGTTATACTATGTAGCTACCAAAAGTCCCAGTTCTTGAATTGTTTTCATTGATGACCTACCTGGAACATATCACAGTTCCCTTCTGGTCCACATATCTCACCCTGAGGTAGAGTTAGGAGAAATTTTAACATCAAGCAGATTAAATATAAACATTGTCATTGTACGAATGATGAGTTAGAGGACTGACGTGCTAGGAATAAAATGAAATCCAACAGTACAATTTGCCCACACTTACATGTGGATCACCTAACAGAGAATTATCCTATAGTTCATCAGTCATAAATGCAGAAGCAGAGAAAGATCAAGTACCTGAATTTAGGCTCTACGAACACTGCTTGATAGAACTCAGTCCATTTGTCCTGAGAAAAGACAGAGATATTACTGTTCTCTGGTAATACATCTCTATTAATAACAGGAAGGCAGAAAAGTATTTTAAGATAAGCTGCATTTCAAGCACAAAAAATTGGCCATGACCACCCTTAGCTTGAAAACAAAACACTAACAACATAAGGATTTCTAAGCACCAGAGCAATAAAATTCTGGAAAGTCTTTACAATGGGACAATCATAAGGTGAAGATGTATTTACCAATATATTTCTTTATAGATCTTCAGTATTTACATTTTTTCATCATTCTTATATTGAAATATATTCGAAAGTGACTTCCTAAGAACTTTAAGAACACAGACTTTCTGTAAGTTCCTAAAATGATGAAGTTCATAGAGTGATGCCCTTCCTTCAACCACTTTTTTCTCTACATCGAAAGGGGTGTCCCCCGAACATGCCAAAGGAACATTCTTATTTCTTCATTGTGCAGGTCACTTCTCTGAAGAGAATGATGTCCTTTGCATTGAATTCCTTACAATGTTTTTTATATGAAAAAAACATGTAAAGATTATCTGAAGATGAAAACGGAATTGTTTCACTCTTTTGAAAAAAGAAGAAACCCATAGCAGATATAAGTAGGTAGATTGTTTAGTATTTATGCATGATAAATCTTGGTGAAACTCATGATTCTTTTAATCTGGCTACAGTATTAGGTGGTTTTAATGGAAATTAAAATAATCATGCATTCATTCTGCTGTCTTTGGCAGCAGTAAAATGATAACAGGGTGAAAGAATTCAAACGCAAAATGCCTAAAAAGATTAAATCATTAAAGAAGAGAACAAGAATTAAAAATGTGCAAGCTGGCAAAACAAAAAGTGATCTGAAGTCCTTGACCCTGAGTTGAAAATTCTGTAAGGGAGAAAAATTTAGAAGGATGCAAAGGCTTTATAATAAAAAGTCCTGTTATTCAAAACTAAAACCTGACTTTATTACAAACCCAACTGTGAGGCAATGTGTAGCTGAGCAACTCAACATCTGATTAGCCCTAATACTGATAATGTAAATTCAAGATCCATATTCTGCATTTTGGTTTTACTTTCTGTTTCCTATTCTTCTGAGAAAGATATATTAAACTTACCCATAATAGGTGTACCGTCCTATCACAAGTTAGCACAGCTTTTCTGTGCCATGTGTTGATGAGTGGCATTTACATCTCATTTCTTCTCTTTTTCCCTCCCTCTTCTTTTTACAGTATTAGCAGGTTACAGTGAATGGTTATATCAGTCTCATAGGTTGTGTCTAAACTAATCTGCAGGCATGAATGCAATGTGAGTCAAAATCTTCACTCCTAGTAATTCAGATTAGGGAGCAAGGCTGGACAGTTGCTCTGATCTGATCTGATCCAATTTCCTGAGTGTTATTATCTGCAAACCCGAAGCTGAGGGAAGAAGGGAATATGATTTGTACCTGTCATGGAATGAATGATAATTAAAGGAAAGAAGCAAGTGTTTCATTATTTGGGCAGCATCTAGTTTTATGAACTGTCTGATAGTCATATTTTCCCTGTGAGTTTTCCCTTCCATTTCATTCAAAAATACATGAAGAATATTGTATTTGTTTCTAATTTCTAAAATCTTTATATAGTATGTATTTGAAAAGTAAGAAAACTTTTAAAGAGTAATTTTTAATGTCTTTAAAAAATACTGTAATGTGTTTATTATGTAACATGCAATAAACCAAACTTTTGCTGGCATGTTTTATAATGAAAGTTTGGTATTTGCGTAGAAACTCAATTTAAATTCAGATACCTAAATTTAGTTGTCTATGATATAGATGTCTGTGTATGAGCTATATGTGTAAGATCCCGTTACCATCACTGGAGGTCTGCATTCACATGACTCAAATGAAGACACTAAATCTGGTTAGCTGACTAAGGTTTTTTGACTCTATTGACTATACTGCAACAAGACTTGACCCAATTGCCTATACATAGGTGGCTAGTGCAATCTAAGATGCTGCGGGGTGTCCGAAAACATTGCATAGGTTTAGAAGATATCACAAAAGATTTATGGGAGATCCATACTCTAATGTATCAGCAAGTGGGAGGTCAGGTATGTTACCCTGGGGAATCTCAACTAATATTGATATCTACCTGTATTTAGAAACATTATGTACTCTGTCCCCTACATTTGCAGAGATTATAATGAGTTTAGTTGCATGTACGTACTTAAAGTAGACACACAAATTCATGTGTCTAAGTCTGGATTGGAATCCCACCCATCTTGATAAATTTCTGGTCTGAAAGTACGAATCATGGACTTTCCTCCTAAAGTCAGGGAGGTAAATTGGAAAGACTTTGATGTCTTCAAGGATCTGCTTGGTAGAGTCCCACAGGATAAGGCCCTGGAGGGAAGAGAGGCCCAAGAAAGCTGGTTGTTATTCAAGGATCACCTTCTTCAAGCACAGGAGGGGTCCATTCCAACAAGCAGGAAGTCAGGCAGAAATGCCAGGAGGCCTGCACGGATGAACAAGGATCTTCTGGCAAAACTCAAACACACAAAAAAGGTATAGAGAAGGTAGAAGCAGAGACAGGTAACCTGGAACAAATACAGAGGCATGGTCTAAGCAGGCAGAGTTGCAGTTAGGAAAGACAAAGCCAACATGGAATTGAATCTGGCAAGGAATGTCAAAAGCAACAAGAACGGCTTCTCAAGGTACATAGGTAACAAAAGGAAGACTAGGGAAAATGCAAGCCCACTAGTGACTGAAATAAGGCACCTCATGACACAGGACATGGAAAAAGCTGAGGTACTGAATGCCTTCTACACCTCAGTCTTTACTAGCAAGACTGGCTTTCAGGAATTCCAGGTCCCAGAGACTGGGAAAAGTCTGGAGAAAAGGAATATTTGCCCTTTGTGGAAGAGGACCAGGTCAAAGAATACTTAAGCAAACTGGACATATACAGAAGTCCATGGGCCCTGGTGGGATGCACCCATGAGCACTGAGGAAACTGGTTGATATCATTGCAAAGCCATCCTCAATTATCATTGAAAAGTCATGACAATTGGGAGAGATATCTGGGGAATGAAGGAAAATTAACATCACTCCTATCTTCAAGAAGGGCAAGAAGGAGCACCCAGGGAACTACAGGCCACTCAGACTCACCTCGATCCTTGGGAAGGTGATGGAGCAACTAATCCTGGAATCCTTTTGCAGGCACAGGAAGAACAAGGTGATCAGGAGTTCCTGATTCCTCAGAGGAAGCACAGATTCCTCACGGGAAAGTCATGCTTGAACAACGTGATAATCCTCTATGAAGAAATGACTGGTTTGGTAGATGAGAGGAGAACAGTGGATATGGTCTACCCAGACTTCAGTAAGGCTTTCTACACTGTTTCTCATTAGTTCCTCATGGAGAAGCTGATGAAGTATGAGTTGGATGAGCAAACAGTGAGGTGGATTCAAAATTGGCTGAATGGCCAGGCCTAGAGGTGTTGGTCAGTGGCATGGAGTCTAGTTGGAGACCAGTAGCCAGTGGTGCACCCCAAGGGTCAATACAAGGTCCAATCCTGTTTAGCATCTTCATTAATGATCTGGATGACAGGGCAGAGTGTACTCTCAGCAAGTTTGTTGATAAAACTGGGAGCAGTGGCGGATACACCTGAGGGTTGTGCTGCCATCCAGAGGGACCTTAGCAGGCTGGAAAAATGTCCTGACAGGAACAGGGGAAGTGCAAAGTCCTGCACCTGGGGAGGAACAACCCCAGGCACCAGTATAGTCTGGGGGCTGCCCAGCTAGAAAGCAGCTTTGCAAAAAAAGACCTAGGAGTCCTGCTAGACACCTAGATAAGCGTAAGCCAGCAATGGACCCTTGCAGCTAAAAAATGCAAATAGTATCCCAGGCTGCATTAGGAAGAGTGTTGCCAGCAGGTTAAGGGAGGAGACCCTCCCTACTCAGCCCTGGTGAGTCCACACCTGGAGTCCTGTGTCCAGTTCTGGGCTCCTCAGTACAAGAGATACATGGACATACTGGAGAGAGTCCAACAAAGGGCCACAAAGATGATTAAGGGACTGGAGCATCTCTCATGTGAGGAAAGGCTGAGATAGTTGGGATTCTTTAGTCTGGAGAAGGGAAGGCTCAGAGGAGATCTTATCAATCTATATAAATATGAGGAAGAAGAAGGCAGAGCCAGGCTCTTTTCAGTGCTGCCCAGTGACAGGAAAAGAGACAATAGGCACAAACTGAAGCACAGGAGATTCTGTCTGAACTTAAGGAAATACTTTTTTACTGTCAGGGTCACTAAACACTGATGTAGGTTGCTCAGAGAGGTTGGGGGGTCTCCATCCTTGGAGATATTTGAAAACCTTCTGGACATTATTAATGCTTTGAGGTTTGTTTCAATATTCCTGAGAATATGGGTTTCAGCACTGCTTAATGCAGATGACTAATCTTCTTATATAAGAGTCCTAATTGAGACTTGTAAAAATAAATGCCTTCTAGAATTTACATTAAATACAGTATAAGCCAATTAACCGCCCCTAAAAAAAAAAAAAAAGAACAAACCCCACCTTAAACATTCTCAAGCTATATGACTTCCATTGACATTCAAGTACTGTTCAAATAATAAATATTTCACAATTTTACCTGAAGTATTTCCCTCTGAAGAAAATAATTGTCAGGGAAATCCCTGAGGCAGAGTATAAGAAGACAGGGATTACTTTCCTGAAAACAAGACGAGTCCTGAAGTTCAAAGTTAGGCTTTCTGGATTTCTTCAAGAGCTACAATTCCACCTTGAGTAGCCAAATTTAGGGACTTTGATGGAGGAGATAAAAGATGTAGTGCCACAAATCAAGTAACCATAAGGAACACATATATAAAATAATCCCTTAATCATTAGTAAGTGGTTCCAATCAAGAAGAAAAGGCTGAGAGAAAAAAAATGTAATTAGGGAAGTACTAATAGGAAAAGACATGGAACAATATCCTCTCACAAGAGACAAAAAATACAAGCACTTACAGAGTGTCAGATTTCCTTTTAAATTTAAGCCTCCATAAAATGTTATGGTATGTAAGGTTAAAAATTAGACTTCAGCTTTAAATCTGGTTCAAGAGTGAAAGATAAAGGAATATATTCAAGCACTTAATTCTATAAGTTAGACCTGTAAGCAAAACTAAATAGGATTCTAACTTGACTTTTAAATATTCTTGGCAAATATGTACATTAAAATTAAATAGAATTAGTTTTTTCCTCTTACCTTGTCTTTATGATAAAAAGGACCAGAAATAAAATGAATTGAAATGATTATTGACTTAACAATGTAGGGATCCACATAGCAGCCATTTTTTCAGACTTTGTCTTGCCCAAACTAGAACTAGTAAACCTTCTTTTCACTGCCTTCCAATGGACCATCTGGCCTTATTCTTCTTCATTTTTTCTCACTCCTTTAGTTTTTATAGTCTTATTCCAGAGACAATTTGGCAGTAAATATCTTATTACTTTTTCACCCAGTCTGTGACTTCCCCACTTCAGATATTCTCAGGACACCTGTGAAAATAAAAGAATGTGCCATTATTGAATTTGATACTGAAAGAGCTGAACCCTGTAAGTGATCTTAAGTTGGTGAGAAAAATTGCACATCAACTAATATTATCACAAGACAAAATATGAGAAAGACATAGAAATCAGACTGGTTGCTGTTTTTAAATGATGTTGCTTCATATGTTGCAGTGAAGTGACCAGATTTATACAGTCCAGAATAGAATAGAATAGAATAGAATAGAACAGAACAGAACAGAACAGAACGGAATAGAGTATTTCGCTTGGAAGGGACCTACAATGATCACCTAGTCCAACTGTCTGACCACGTCAGGGCTGACCAAAAGTTAACTAAGAAACTGTTTGTGTGTGAATCCAATCTCTGCTAAGGATATCTCTCCATATATGTTTATATAAGTTACGTAAGTAAGTCATAGCATAAATCTGTGTTGTTGAGGCCACTCAAGAGCAGAGTCCTGAGACAAGGCATGCAGCCCATTGGTTTGAAGTCACACTTTCAGATGTGGCTGCAAGGTGTCTCAGTGTAGAACTCAAAGTCTCCTGCCTCGGGAAACCCGACAAATTAATATGCTGCTGGACATGTCCAGACAGGCCCTCTATGAGACAGCTTTGTGGATGGTAAGAAAGATGACATGCCTTTCCCATGGAAAGGAAGTGCTCTGTAAGAAAGATGCAAACATCACTATAGACTCAGAAAGGAATTTAGGGTTTCATATGAAAGAAAAAGCTGCAGTGAAACAGCACGGACCTTACCCTCGCATACATACTCTAAGTTGTTAAAGGTGAGATTTTTAACAGCCCTTGCAACTGTTCATAATAAACTCAATTGGCAGGTTTTACCCTAGATACAATGAGGCAGAAACAGGTTAGTGCTGAGTGGCAGTGATAACATCATAAAACAAAAAGAAATCTTTCCGGAATGTCCCTCTGTACAAGCCCTGGATTACCACACATTCCTGAAAATGTCTGTGGTAATTTGCTATGACTACGAGGAATCGTGTTCCCATTTACTGCATGTTTCAGCAACAGCAACCACTCAGTCCCTGTATCTTATATATTTGTTATCTCCTGCCTTGTAGGTTACTCTCAAAGAAGGAAAGAGCATATAATAAGAGACTATGCATTATCAGTGGTGACAATAGCAAATAAAAACTGCAAGGTGCTATGATGTTTTTACCTCTGACTGCAAGATCCTCTGTTTGGATTTAACAAATTAGCTTCTCAGAAATTTGCTCATCTGAACAGCAGCTGTTTGCCATATGGAACAAAACTGCATTTGGCAAATGGAATCATTTCCTCATGCCCATCTGATTTTCATGTACAGTCATATATCTGAATGTTCAGGGAGGAGTTTGCTAGTCTACTGAGGGTGGTTCAGCTGAGAAGTGTTTATTTTCAATCCCAGTTTTCTTTTACTTTTTTTTTCTTTTTCCCAGAAGGTTCTTCTCCTGCAGAAAACTTAAAACAAAACAAAACAAAAAGCCCTAAACTCCAAACTTAATAAAGTAATCTGAAGAAAATGGAAAGCTGTGGAAAAGTGAGGGAGAAATATTTTTTAATCTTAACAAAATAAGCCAAATAAAATATTCTGGGTGAAATTCTGGCACCAAAGAATTACAAATCACCGTATTTCTTTTATCTTTAAAATATTTGATTACTGTCAATAAAATCAATAATTTCATTAAAGAATAAATGAAGATGATGACTGCCAGTTATAATATTAGTGCAGGAAACATTAATAGTAGTAATACTTAAAAATGTTGACAAGGAAGTTCCCAATTTGCCTAGTTATGATTGAAGTTTATTAAACAGGATTATGCAAATATAAAGAAGAAATGCCCTTTCCTTGTATGGGTTATAGCTCTATGAGCACATAATTTTTTTTAGTCATAGACCTCTAGCACTGCTCATGCAACGCTATCACAGCAGATTTCATGCTTTTAATGAATGAACAGAACCTCACAACACCTTCTGGATATTATGGGTAAGAATTGTTGCAACCAGTAACTAAAGAAAGTGAGATTAAGAAATATATTCATTAACATAATGCATATCCAGATTTACATATTATGTTCACATGATCCCATATGGATTTCTACACTAACAACACAAATCAAAGAGCATCAGAGAGATAATAAATACATAAAAATTAGGCAATGTATAATTGTGGATTCATTTATAACTTTGGTGTGCTGTCCTCATGACCAGAACACTGGTTTCATTGACCTCTTGAGCTGTTGACTCATGACTTATTTAATCAGAACCATAACTACATAGGAAATTACTTTTTATTATCATAAGAATTTTTTTTTACTTTTCTATGTTCTTCCTGTATTTGATGAAATGTCAAAATCTGATATTATCGGGAATTAATATTAAAAATGTACTGAATTATGGCAATTAAAATAGTTCATTATATTTTAATTCCTTTTTATTTTATAATTATTTCTGTTACACATTTTTTCTAATCTTAACCTAAAATATCTAGAAACCTCTTCAAACAAAAGAATGTCATTTTAATGTCTGATATCTGTCAAAAAGTTCAGATTGTTTTGTAATTTCAGAGCTCTTTATAAATTGAATAATGAAACTTGTAGAATGCACCCTTTCTTCAGTTTTGGTTTTGATTTCATTCTGATTTTAAAATATCTGACCAGCAAATTCCTGGTCAGTTTTAATTAATGTTCAGGATTCTGTAAGTAGTTTGATGTAACTTCTATACACACTATGTATATTAGCAATAGAGATAATTTCTTTATTGATCATGTTGCAGAAGTTTAATGCATTAAAAATATCATTCTCAATTAATCATATAAATGTTTTAAATCTCCTAACAGATTTTAACATTCTCTTTTTGGAGCTCCATTCACCTCTGTGGTCCTCAGTTGTGAAAAATTCAACAAAGAATGTAAAAAGGAAGGACTTAAGTTTTTTTAAAACTAGGAAACTAGTCCCCTAAAAGGAATCTATAACTCAGAGTTGGATGCCTGCGCTACTTAGACAAATCTAAAAAGTTGAATTGTATTCCAAATTGCAAATATTCACTTAGCTACCTTTTATCAAGTTGTTACATTCACATAACAGAGTAGGACAGTTCGGAGATACTGTCTTTGCTCCTGAAGAAATACATGCATGCTAGAATGGTGTTCCGCCTAACAGCCTTAACTTCACCTCAGAAATTGCAATTAGCTCAAATCCAACCCAGCAATGCTATGCCTCTCCTATTTCTAGTTGTAGAAAGAGACAGGTGCAATCTTGTAGATATCTTTGTATATATCAGTAAAGGTATCTTGAACCTGGAGGCTAAACCAAGAAGCGAGCTGGAATAGCTTAAGTATGAAGATTAATCCATGTTTTTCTCCAGAGTTAAATTATTGATTCATGGTTTCTTTTGAGTGTCAGGGAATTAGAACCCTTAGGTGAAACAACAGATATTTAAAGATAGTATTGAAATACCGCAGCTAGGGTTCTTATTTCCTTTTGTTGTGGTGTGCATAGAAGAACACTCAGAAAATGTAAGTTGAAAGTTCATCGTCCCCCAAAATTGTTATTGACAATTTAAGACTCAAGAAATCTTTATTTCAGCTTGCCTGCGTGCTCTACTGAACCATTGTGTTATCTGTCTTTCAAACCAAAATCTCAAGTCAACAGTAAATTGTCTGCAAATTCCTGAGGGTTGTGTCTTACATCATAAACGTATGAACATGGCAGTTTCATGCGAGTGCACTGGTTTCAGTGTGGTTTTGTAATTGATTAGAACACTTCTGGTGCACTAGAACAACATAATTTCTGCACTTTACCTACCTTTGCCTCATTGGATATATTTCCTTAATTCTTAGCATTTTTTTCCTATTGTGCTCATCTGTTAATTTCATTATCTTCTTGCAATGAGCAAATTTCAGCTAACAGGAGTTATGTTGGAGACACTCAGAAAGGTAGACATCTGACTGAGAGGAAGCAAATACTTCCAGGATACTTTGAGGGCAACCTGAAAGTTGCCCTGAAAGTTTATTCTATCCAGTCAGATTAATTGTGCCCCAAAATGCCTATTTATTTCTAACAATGAAAGCTAAGTGATTACCTCAGACATAATTGCAAGTCACATAGATATCTAGCATTAGATGGAATGAATACCACCCAAAACTTATAGCTAGGTAGAAGTGAGAACCCCTTGTAAACATTCCCATTGGGAAAAGAGCTTTTAGCGTGAAGGAGTTATAAGTTTTATTGTTTGTGATGTCAATATGCGAATACCATGTTACATGGCAAAATGACATGTGTGCTTTTCAGAGTTCACCAGTGAACCCACTGCCTCCAGCCCAGCTGGTTGCTGCGGGATGTGGCAGGAGGCTGAAGGCAGCACAGGGACAAACAGATGTATTCTTAGGAGGAGGCATGAGCACCCAGAAAGCTGGGCTTCCTTTGGTAAGGCTGGAGGACTACAAGACAGAAATATGGAGGAAATACAAGGTATATAACGTGGCAGAAATACAGTGTGACTCAAGCAGAAATATATGTTTTTTCATTTATTTATGATAGGATCATAGGCGTCAATGATTTCCCTTCCTCCTTGTAATATTTTTACAGACTTCCTGGTCTCTAGAATATATCTGAAAGTTTTTTTATGTTCCTTATTTTCACTTTTGGTTCCCTGGTGTGTATATGAAAAATGTCTTTTTAAATGGATTTGTGGGTAGAAAACCTTCCATTCCAAATACAGATGGTACATCTGCACTTATTATTTAGACATGCTAAGTGGAACACTTTTTAAAAACCTATTTTAACTATACTTTGTTCTCTCTGACTTATTGAATTTGGATATGATACAGTGACTCTTTTGTTTAAAATAGAACATTTGTGTTCTATTACCTAGTTAATGAATAAACAAACTGCTTTATCCCTTTGCTGTAGTTGCTGTTCCATAACCTTCTTGTCTGCAGAGCATAGAAAGAAGGCTGTGTCATTGCCTCGTTGTTCACCAAGTAAGTGATCAGTCTTGGCCTAAACAGTGTGATGCACTGCTGAAAAATGCTCTTCCTTCCTGTTGCTGTTATAGCATGTTTGATTGAATACTCATTTCGCCATGGTTGCTACTTCACTGGAATTTTTGCTGGCCAGATGACCTACGCTTCTCAGTTTGAATGTGTATTTTTTCCGATCAAATATTCTCTTCTTTGAATTACATCACAGAAGCTAGCTGTTCATTCAGACTTGATTTTACAAGGCAGAGGTTTGTATTTAATCAATTATGTTGTGTTTTGGTTCATGATAAAATTAAATGGGTTTTCCACTTCACTCTATGAGTTTTTGGTCAATAGTGTAAGTTATGTTGAAGTCCTTTGAAGTACCTTCTCCATTTTCATAAAAATAGTCCCATATGCCTCGACCCGAGAAAGCTCTTCTGAATACATGTCTGAAAACATGAATAGTCTCATAGATATAAATGGGAGATAACCAAGGATTTAAATTTGTGAGCATGTTTTGTTACCGCTTTAAAGGTGTCACACAGAACAACAACTAGTTTATATTACTGACAATGAAGAATGAAGTTTAGGGCAAACCTAAATATCACTTGTCTCATTGCTCTTGTAAACATAGTGGAATGACCATTTGTAAGAATTAGGATTTCAAGCAGATTTTTACATGCTTTCCTGAAGCTAAACGTCTATGTAAAAGAGAGAATTGCTACAAGAAAAATTTATAAAACTTTGGAGTTACAACAATTGCTACAACGATTTCTGCTTTTTGGCCCACAGAGTGCTACAAAGTTTATACAATATCACAGACTGGGGTGTATATTCCTGATGTGTCCCTCTGTAATTCCTGCTCCCAACTCTAACACCTTCAGATGTGATCTTATTGATCAGTATAAAAGCTGGTCTCTGTTGTTAACCTCCATCTTTTAACCTCCCTGTAACAGGAGACCCTTGGAAATGAAGATTTCATAGAATCATAGAATTGTGTAGGTTAGAAGGGACCTTTAAGATCATCAAGTCCAACCATTAACCTAACACTGCCAAAACCACCACT
>SAYO01014060.1:21638-70291 GCA_004023745.1 Recurvirostra avosetta | reverse complement strand
CCTGAAATGAGCACTTGCTATTTATTGTATGGTGTAAGTCCACAGGCAGCGGGGCTGTCCCCTTGCCTTCCTCAGACTTCTGCAGACACAGCTGGACAGAATTTGGCAGGTCTGTTTACAAATGCCTTCAAACTCCTTTTGGTGTTAACAAAGTAAGTTGACTTAATAGCCATTGTTTCCCTAGAAAACACATTAAAGGTGACATTTGACTACCGATACTTCATTAAAATTGTGGGTGTATGAAAATGATTCAACACAAAAAGATATTGCTGCCAAATATTTTTATTTTCTAGTATTTTACTGAAGCTTAATATCCCACTGCACAAAGTTTTGATACAAGTCTGGAGTGGAAAGTGGTCAAAGCTGGGCGGCGGGAGCCCCCCCGGGCAGGGCACAGCCAGGAGAACAGGAGCCTGGAGAACAAGGTACAGCCAAGCAAGGGAGGAAGCCAGCGAAGAAGCCGGCCAGGGACTGATGGCAGCCTGTGGGCACAGCAGAGACCGGCAGTCCCTGAGAGCAGGAGCAGCGGGGCTTATCCCCAGGGGAGCGAGAAGGGGCTGGACGGAGGTGGCTTTGCAGATTAGGAAGCCACCGAAGTCTGTTCTGAAGCCTAACATGAAGTCAAAACCTGACTGGACAAGACACAAGGTGGGGGATTAGGTTGCAAACCTTTAAAGCTTTCTCCTTACCCAGCTCATGAGCTTTTCCCATTTTAAATTTTTTCTTGCTTGTGATTGCCCAAAGCCTGGCTCTTGCATTCAGAGCCCTCTTGGTGCTTTTGAGGGTAGTCACTTTGAAAAAAAGCCCTGGCAGATCTTTTTGGCTGCCTTCGAAACCTATCATGGCAGGTCTTCAATCAAGAAAGTCTTTCCATTTTTCCTCCCACAGGGAGGTAAGTTGTCAGTACAGGTGATTATTTGTACGAAACACTACACACACTTGTAAGTGACTTGGTATCAGGCAGGTGAGAAGACCAAAAGCGTAGGATATCGAGGTATCAATAATTCATTGCAGCCTAACAAGAGAAATCCTCCCTCCTCCAGGATTCAGATTCCTCTAGTTAGTAGTTTTTAGTTTTGACCATCATATTTCTATAGCCGTTCAGCATTACACAATGAGCAACTGCTGTCAGAAATATTTCTACTCCTGGCGCGATCACTGGAGTATCCAGGGGTGATGCACTGAGCAGCTCCTATCCAGAACACGAGCTTTCAGGAAGGTTTTGAAGGAGGAACACTAACCCTTCTGCTTGACAAATGAGTGTGTCACAAGCCACAGAGATGCTTTGAAATAAGATATGACAAGTTAAAACCTAAAGATGGATCAAACGAGTACAGAGTTGAAAACCTCCTTTCCTCTTTGCAAATACAAATCCCCAGTGCATAACATTTTTTTAAAAAGAGATACAAATCCATCCTCTGCTCCTCCCTCCCCATCTTCAAGTGCTTGTGGTTCAAGTAGAAAAAACCCCTGTACTTCTGTCAAACTCTGGCAGCTCTCTGGCATGACACTGCAGAGTAACTTTGTATGTCACAAGGACTAAAGGGATTGAATCATCTTTGCATGCAGTCTGTGACTTTCAAACAGATTTGAAGAACTTGCATTTTATTTGAATATACATCTCCAGGTCAGAGAAGCACCAAGCAGACACTCTTGAAGCTGTCATCAGTAGCTTGTTATTTTCTAGAAATTCCCTGTTTATTCAGCCCTTATGGAATATCTGAAAAAAAAACCCAAACCAAAATTCCTCCAAAACAGATGCACCTTTTAGCCATTTACCCACCACAGAGTCTTGCGGATGCTTCAGCAATACATTGCTCTGGCAAAGAGCTGACCAGAAGACATTTGGACCCTTCCCAATCTGGCTTCAAGCTTGTCAGCACCGGTCTAAAACACCACCACTGACCTGACACAGGTTGATCCTGTTTCGAGTTGGCCTTGAACAACACGGTCTCTGGAGAACGCAGCCAGCCTAAATTTTTTTTGGGATTTTAACACGCACTGGGATGGTCAGGTCCCACTCAATGCAAGTACGATGTTGACAAGGCAGTATCTTCAGGGGGTTATTGGCAATTATAGGCAATGGTAATGTTGTTCATGACTGCTATTGGATTTTTAGGCGCTATTATTATCAGGCTCATTACCTACTGAAAACCTGCTGAGTGTTCAGCCATCAACTTTCTGTTGGCAGCCCTGGCCTCTTTGACCCTATGCTGTCCTGCAGCTACAGTTGCTGCAGTGAACCGGACCTTTGGGGCTCATTTCTGCCAAAACTCAGCTATGCTCTATTGATTATTTGTCTTGGAAGGAGTTGCCATCTGGATGATTAGCGCTGACCATTTTCTAACCGCTGTCTAGAGGCAAAAATAGCTGAACTCCCAAAGTGCCAAAGCCACAACTGCTTTTTTTTTCTTTTTTTGATGCTTTCTTTGTTGCCTTTCCTCCACTGACTGGATGGATGGTTGGTTGGGGAAGTGCAAATCAGGGCTCTCCAGGGTGTGTCTCCTGCTGGCTGAGCTAACGAAGCAATGCCTGTTGCGGTAATGTTTTTCGTTCCTTTCAGCATCATGCTGCACTCCAACACCCTCGTGTAGGGGCGTCCTGAGCATCCACCAACGCTCCCACAGATTTTTCTTCAGCCAAAGGAACAAACTTGACCTGATAGGGCTATAGAAACCTTGCCAGGTGAACGTAGACCTGAACTTCAAAACAAGAGCCCTTCACTACAGTTCCCACCCTGCTGGATTTTAGCCTGCGGGCTCCGCAGCGACGGAGTGCACAACCTGCTTTCGGCACCCAGTAGATGCCTGCAGCATTACTAGTGCCTACGTTGCCTGGCTGAGGGCTTACCTTGTCCTCTACTGCCCGAGCACCAAGATGCTTCAAGAGGTTTGAGCTGAGCTGAGGCATAAGACATCCAGGATTCTCCCCAAAGAGCCTGAACA
The DNA here is from genome assembly GCA_004023745.1 of Recurvirostra avosetta. Lineage (NCBI taxonomy): Eukaryota > Metazoa > Chordata > Aves > Charadriiformes > Recurvirostridae > Recurvirostra > Recurvirostra avosetta. The sequence goes on along the minus strand of SAYO01014060.1, from coordinate 67,346 downwards.
AGGAAAAAATAAAACAACCTATGCTTCTGATGAGAGCCACTCAACTGTCTAAGCAGCGGTTTCGAAGAAGTAGCTGAAAATCAGGGAAGAACTAGCCAAAGTGCACAGATTTTGCTTCTGCATCCTTCTTTCTGACCATCCCATGAGTTTTTAATGCACAAACCAAACTGGAGAATGAGCACGTTCCCATTTATTATTTGGCTTTGAGACATCAAATAAAAGCAAACAGTGCAATACTGTCAAAGCCGCGCCTGCAACTAAAACCAAGCTGACTGAATGGCACGTTAGCTACTGCTCAACAGCCTTTATAATGTTATTTATTTATAGAAACTTACTTTTGGCTAAAAAAACACAGCGACAAAAAGACAGGTGAGAATATTGTTTGCACAAACTTGAAACAAGCAGCAAGTCCTGACGGTTAAGCAGCCTATGCAAAGAGCCAAGTGATTTTTAGCACAAGAGCAGTAACATGTTGAGGTGACAGATTCTTTCATACCAAAGTTAGACCATGGTTTCAGTGAGGTCTGCCCATTTTCTAGTTTGCTGGGACAACCATCACATCCACAAACTGCATGTGAGAGAGAGGGAGAGAGAGAGAGAAGGATGTAGTAGGCAAGGGACATACCACACCCTCTGGATGCCAAAACATAAACCTATCAGTGACCACTTCTCCCCATGTCTGGTTACTGCTGCATTCTCTTAAATTCCTTCCAGTGATGTTTTTTCAGGGCTGAGAGACATTTCATCCACGTTTTCCCATTTCTCATTACCCAAAGGCCACCACTTGCCTACACTTTCCAGCCAGCATCCTCAGTACATTTTGGTCACGTACAGGCTTTCCCCTGTATCACGGGCAGGGAAGATGCAGGGAGAAGAGACCCAAGCACATGCAGAGTGGGGCTGGAGACCAGCCGAATTAGGTCGCACCTGCACATCCTAAACACAGATTCCTCCCTTTTCTGTACTTGCCCTTTGCATTCCTCCCTCACTGCCACCCCTTGGAGATAATGCCAGTTTCCTTGGCTTACCACAGCCGCCTTACCAGCCCTTACCACCCTCCTTTTCCTGGGATTTCCTCATCAGTGGGTCCTACAGTGCCACTGTGGTGGCCCTGGCCCCTTCTCCCTGAAGTGGGGGACACCTGGCCCTTTGGCCCTGAAGCTCGCTCTGAGCCGGGGCCATCACTTCTGAGCAGCGAGGAGGAAGATGAGGAATACCAGGTCCCTGCTGTAGAGTATATAAGCGCCAGCCTCATTTCCACATTATAATAAACCCTTTTTCCTGGGGACATGGGCTAGGCTCTGGCAGTAACTTTGCTGCTGGACCCTTAGGGTTGAATTAGGGATCCCTAGCAATTAAAAAATAAAAATCCAACCTCGGTAGCACTTACATCTTAGTTTTCCCTACATTTTTGTTTTTACTGGAGTGCCCCAGTAGGGAAGCTGCAGGTTAAGGTCACTTTCTCCCTGGTCCCAGAGGTGCCTCTGCAAACAGCATCCACTTTGACTGCTCTCAACTACCAGCTCCCAGATCAACACTGGCCCCGTTTCGAGGTCTTCCCCTCAAAACGTTTTAGTACTTCTGTCCGTATTGCTCCAGGATGTCCACGCAGCCACCACTGAGCAGACCCCCCATGTAACCGCCCGCTTTAAGCATGGAAGGGATTGCTTTGGCTACACAGAGGCAGATAAGATCTTCCAGATCTGTAATGGCAGTAGCCGCTTTTGCCTGAATCGGTAAAAACCCAGATTCAGTCAAGGAAGAGATAAAAATGAAGTAAAACTTCTTCCCAAAAGTAAAATTCACTAGTTTTTAAGAACACCTGTTTCACTTGCTTAATTCAGCCTTTTCATTTGACCCCCCCTGTCAGTCACTCAGATGAATCCTCTATTTACCACTGGAGAAACTTTCTCCTTCACTTGGCCATTCACATCCCAGGTTTTACGTATCTAGGAATGAATGACAGAAACATAATTAAAAGATTTTTTTTATTAAAAATCAACATATTTATACATTTGTACATTCCACATACTGCTCTATATGTTCACCAACATAACCATTAAGTCAGAAAGCATTAACAGTACAGATTTCCATCTGAACAAATTTACTGCAGGGGAACTTCAGTTTTGTAATCAATCAGACATTACAGAATGTCATTAACTTCTTTTCTTCTTTTCCCTTTAAAAGTAGCAGCACATTTAATTATCAGTGTTCACAAGGCATAAGCCCCAAAGTGTTGTACAGCAAGAGAAAAATTAATTAGTAAGTACAGGCAATAGGAGGAGAGCTCACAATGAAAATGTGTTAGTTGCTGCCTATTATAAACAGCGGGACGCTAATAAAACACTTAGAGCTATGCTGAATAGAGACTGCAGCAAAATGGGAAGAGCAATAAAATAAAAAGCTACTTCTTGATACCACCATATAAAATAAAATATTTTTTAATGTCATTCAGGATAGGAGTCCTGCAAAGAACATATGTTGTTATAAAGATTCGGGATAATGCTTGTGTGTTCACATGTAATAAAGGTCTCGGAAAACATACACGTACTCCATCCCTACCACCACCTTTCCACAATTGACATTAATAGGGTTCCATGTAGTCGAGGTAATAAAGCAACATTTTATTGAACAAAGACAGATGTGCTCAGGAGTCCACCCAGAACTCAAGATTTACACCCAAGTCAATTAAGTGCTAGAACAGTTACATTAATTGGGTAACAAAGGCTGGAAATTTTTTGGAGACTGGGGGCGGGGGGCGGGCACAAAGAGAGAAGTTCTCACTGTAACCCAAACTCCCGTGCACACCTGAGCCACCACAGAATGGGCTGCCCGAAGAAGTCAGTTCCCAGGTACCCATGTTGCGCTCTGTGCAACCAAAAACAATCGCTGGTTTTCACCAGACTTTGAGACCAGGATTCTTGTATATTATCAGTGTGATAACTTAACCTTTTAAAGCATAGAAATGAAGATGTAACTGAATTCTTTCTCATAAATGTACAGCCACTAATCTTATTGCAAGCAGAGTGCCAGATTCTGGGCAATTTTTTCTCATTAGTATTTTTCTTCTCCTTTTGACTTAGTGAGGGGAAAAACTGCATGTGATGACATATACACATCATAGGTATTTTTTATGTGAGGAAGCGTGGAGATACAAAAGAGTAGAAAAGGGTTTAAATGAGTGCTTTTTGTATGTATCAGTGACTGTAACGGAGGATGGCTAAAAAAAATGTCAGAGCTGCAATACTTCTTTAATTAGAAGCTACATGTTAAGCAAACGTGCCTCAGTATCTGCAAAAGCATGTGTGTGAGAGACTAGTCTCACTTACTGCATCCTGAATCACAAACACAGTCACATTAAAAGAAAAACAAAAAATCTGCACTACTGTTTTGGTTTTCCCACATGCAAGGTTGGAGGAGACTCACTGGAAAAAAAAATAACTGAGACTGATGAATTACAAACACAAATAATTTAGCAAGAACTAAATTAAGAATAAATATTTTGACAGACCTGCCCTTGGAGAGAGGAGATTCTAAGACACCACATCCCCTAACTAGAGAGGAAAACATTGCATCAACCTTAAACTCCCAGAACCCACTTATTTTCCAAACTGGAAGGATGGTCAAAGAAATATTCCTCTTTCCTGCCTCTCTTCCTTCACCTATCCAGTCAGCAATTAATAACCAGATTACCATTCATTCCCTCATAGCTGCTGCGGCCATACCAGAAGAACCTGGCACAGTAGCAATGCTGTCCCGGGACTTCAGCTATACACAAGAAGAATGAGCAAACTGACAGGGGGAATGAACTCAAGTTCTCCAGCCTGCAGTTCTGTTACCCAAGGTGTGCTGCAGTTGTCCTACCTAAGGGATTTTGAATGCAGACCTTTCATAAATCTCCTGGTGACAAAGTACAGAATACTACACACCACTCTGACGTAGGCTGTCATCTCCTCTGGTCCAGTACTAACTCAACTGCTCAAGCGCTGTACGCACACTGGAAGAGCATCCTCCACCTGCCGCCTCCCTGCTGAGCTCTTGCTCTACCTCAGCCTCATATCATGGTTTTTTTTGCTTTTTCTTTTTGTTATTGTGAGACTTCCATATTAACTCATCCAAATGAGATCTAGTATAAAATTTAACAAAGAAACAGGTAATAAGGTATGAATCAAATGTCAATATTTTTCCAGTCCACATTTCAAGGCGGGGGTGGGGCTAAAAGAATTAGAACGCCCAACTTAAATATTAATCACCCTCATGGTCAGCTATGCTTGCAAATATGCTACCTTGCATTCCTCCGATTTCTTTATTTGTTCTGTATGTACAATTATTGTTACTGCTGCATTTTAGCCAAAGCACAAATCTGAAAAATATATATCAAATATTAGTAAAGCATTGTTTAATCTTTTGCAGCCATACCTTTTCATGCAGTAACAATTAAGAACTTTCTTGTGGTTCGGAATGATATGATCTCTGTTCCATTGCAACACTAGTTGACGAGACTAAGTTAATCGCTACCTAGTGGCTAGAATTAGTCTTAATCATGGAGAGTGGTACTTGTTTTAGTACCTCGTATTAGACAGGAACAAAGCACACCGAGGATGCTTGCAGGGAAAGAAAGTATTTCTTATTAATCACATGCTAGTGTATTCAAAAGGCTTATCAGATCTTTGTAAAAATCACTTCCTCTCTATCAGCAAGTATTTTGAGGACAGGGGACTACAAATTTGTCTATGCCATCATTGTCAGTTGTACACACAACGTTTGAAACCCTGAATACAAGATACAGAAGAATCTGCTCATACCGTTGCAACACAGGAGAATCATTCATGCCAGAATTAAGTCAGAAATGCCCACATTTGTCATTTTTGAAGGTGCCTTTCACTAAACGTGGCTTACGCGTCTTAGTAGAAAGCGCTACAAAATTCCTCACTTGGATGTTATTTATTTTTTAAAACCCAACCCAACAACTATACTTTTCTAATTTCAAACTTGGGAAACAGAAAAAGATCCAAAGGTCTTTTGCTTCAAAGACAAAGAAATGGATATTCCCCGCCCCCCCCCCGGATGTAGTCTGGTTGCCCCGTCCTGGAGGCAGCATTATGCTTACGAGGCTGTTTCGTAAGCCAGCCTTTCTGTAACGGAAGACCTCTGCCGAGACCGCATCTAGAAGATATCATGCAGATAGCCCATTTTTGCTGAAAGTCTCCACTCTGATTCAGAAGGCTGAAAGAGTGAGCAGCCGTACTAACTCAACTGCATGCTGGTCAGTAAGCTTGGCATTTATTAGAGCTTTACAGAATTAAAAGAAATGCTTTGGCTTTGAAATACTTAACTTTTATTTAAAGTTGGCATTTTTTAACATCTCTTGTGGGAAGCTGCTTCTTTTAAACTGATTGCTTTAAAATGGTTAAATAGCAATGTGAATACTTGTCAAGGCAGTTAAGTAAAGCGTTTTTGTTATTTGAAAAACCTTAGTTTACAGAATGTTTTGCAGAATGTAACAAATCCAGTACCCCTGTAGTGCACCTTTGTAGATTTCTACCCAATTATACCTCCTCTCCATGATTTTGACTGCACAAAGTCATCCACAAGTACTAAAACTGATTCTTACGGAGTTCTAATCTGCCTAAGTTATGTTATAGCAAACATTTAGCACATAACCTGTACACTTATGTATCAGCTACATCTTTAGCCTCCAAAGAAACTCTAGAATGATATAAGATCAATTTATTCAACTGTATGTACAGTATATTTGCATATTAATAAATAAATCAATATTAAAGTTAAGGTCTCTTCCCCCATATAAAAGTGACTACAGACTGACCAGACAATCTGACTTCGTTTTTTTTTTTTCCTTCCAAGCACAGCTGTGTGACTGAGGTTATCAGTTTCCACTCAGTTTATTACAGTAACTGTAGGAGTAAAAACCTAATGGGCCAGTGCTTACATTAAATTCTATATAGCAGAGGAGGGGGAAGAAGTACTAAAAAGTGCATCAAAAGCCAACAATTTGTAGAGCAAAAATCAAGTTCATAATGTGATCCTGGGGAAAAGAATCCAGCCCAAAAGAGGACATGCTGCAGCAAACATCATAACCAACACACATTTTTGTCTTCATAGTAAGCTGCACGATGCCAGTCTTGTCACGTGATGTTCAAAGAATTCCAATTCCAATAGATGTCATCTCCACCTCTACAAATTTATCAACACCACATTCAGTGCAAAGTGACATTTCTTAAAATAACTGTTTGCCTTGTCTCCGTAACATTCATCCTCACTGTGAAGAAAAGGCTCGTTTTCTTTAACTGTTTATTACTATATACAGAAGAGCCTATATTTGCACCTCTCCATTTCTGGTAGTGATTTTTCTTTTCTATGTACATTCATTAGAAATCAAGAAGATAAGTGGTGATATTTCATATTTACTGGAAGTCTTCCCATTAACCCAAAAACTAGCTCTTCGTCTTGATTTATACCTAAAGTAGCTGCGCTTTGTTCTTTTTTCCAGCCCACTTTCAATGGGGTGTAGGTCACGGGAACCTGTGGGACTGGAACATATTTCAAGTCTGATTGCTGGAGCTGGAAGAGTGATGAGTCATGTTTGAATTCAGATGCCTGTTTGCAGCACAGTGTGTGTGGACCATACCCCCATTGGGGTATCTTACAAATACAGGCTCGCAGAAAGGATTTTGGCACACCTGACAGACCTTTTCGTCTGAAAGAAGAATTGGTGTTCCTTTTTGTTTAACCTAAAGAGAGGGGAAAAAATCCAAACATGAATCTAGCAAAAAAGGAAGGGAAATTACGAGGCATACAATTTCAGCTGTACCAAATGGACAAACCTGGTCAATGATAGAGGTAGTAGGAAAAGACTGCTTGAACTATTTAACTTGAATTCAATTTCCACATTCATACTCATTCATTTTCATGCTTCATCTTAAGTACTGCTCTTTTGGTTTTTTTTTCTTTTCTTTGTTTGTTTAATAAAGAAAAGCACTCACACACTTAATGCAACCGAAAGCCCGATGCAGCTTCCTAAATAAGGTCACAGGACAACTCCGCAGCAAACTGAGCACTGATGCATTTTTATTCCAGACAGATTCTGCTGGATATACCGTTGTTAGTGCTAAACAGATTTAAGAATCTGCTGGGAGCTTTAAACAACACAGCTCTAGCTAGGAATACAAGAAAGCTTCACAAGTGAATTTACCACTAACAAAAGCTACTAACAAGCTTCAATTAATACTAAGTGCTGTCTAAACTTTTTGGCAAATTCTGACAGGTCTCAATCCTAGTGAAAAAACGCTAACTCACGTTTGTTAAAGTTTCTGCAAGAACTTAATTTGTAGATCCCAGATTCACTTTCGTTCAGCCCAGAAGTTCACCAAAGTTGTTCCTACTTCAAGGCCCCCATCTTTCGTTTTACAGAGAAAGCATAAAATTACATTTGAAAGTAGCCGTTATGGCAAAAAAGCTAATAAATGCAGCAAGTAAAATTGCCAAGGACATGAAGGCAACTTTGTCCTAATTCTTCAAACTTCTTTTGATTATTATATATCAAAGGACTTAATTGTAAAGCTTCAAAGTGCCTCTATTTAAAAAAAAACCACAACACAACCTACCTTCTCATATTTGTAGATTAAGTTCTCAGCTTGTGCTAACCCAAGTGCAGCCTGAGTCATTCTTTTTGTATGAATGCTTTGCCTCACTGCTCCAGCCAGGAACGGGGAGAGGAGCTGCACTGACCAGCTGTCAGGCACCAGCTGCAAAACTAGAGCCGCATCAAATTCAGCAGCGTGGTTATTCAAGAGATCCACAGCAGCCATGACTAGTGCGCAGTCCGAAGTGCCCGGATTTAGATACACTGACAGCAGCATATGGAAAAGCCTCCGTCTGTGCTGCATGTCTCTGTTCTCAGAGTTCCATATACAGTATTCTTCAGCAGCACGGAAGTCCTTTAACTCATGGACAAGGATGTGCAAAGCCTTCTCATGTTCTTCTAGTTTTCCATATAAAATTGCACTTTCCATATGAAGGTCTGTGCCCTGGATTTTGTCTGTTAAATGAGAAACAATGCAATATTTGCTCAGTGGAGAAGACAACTACTCCCTCTCCCAGACTCAAAGCAAACAAGCCCAAAGAACTCAACTCCTGCTATTTTGCAGGGGTGCTGGCAGCTCTAAAGAGGACAGATGTTTGTAAGTACAAGAATGCCTAGATGTACAAAAACACAAATCTAGCAAAAGTGCACCACAAAATAAAGGAAAAAGAAATTACTAAATAGCAGGTGTTAAAAACAGTGCCACTGACATCTTTTAAATTCTAGCATGTCACTCTTGCGCATCTCCGTGCACACTGCTACCATGTACGCTAAGCTGTAAGATGAAGCGGAGATATTTATAACCTCTGTTTCTCCCAGTATTACAGAAAATTACAGAATAGTTTAAAGTCCATAAAAGACAATAAAGATCAAATAGTACTTCCCTTTGAGAAAAGGACACTACAAACCCTTAATCCAGTCTGACCGTTTAAAGTGTCAGCAATAGGCGCAGGGAATGGCACCTTTGTCATTTGTCATTTTAAGATAAAATAGAAAATACTCTACTTATTGTAAAGATGATGAAGATTTGGCATAGCCCTCTGTAAAAGGTATGGAAATACAATGTTTTTCTCCCCAAAATATTTTGGTTATCAAGGAGGAACACACTAGCATGCATTGATCTCACCTTCATACAAGATAAGAATTGTCATGTAAGAAATCCTGTGTTTTGGAGTACATGGATTTCAAGAGAATAATCCATCTTGTAACTCCTGCCCTTAAAAATTTGGTTAAAAATTAAAAGATTAAAAAGAGCAAGAGTTTCAATGACTGCGTTATACTTGTACATTACCTGTCATACAATGTTTTGCTGACTAGAAAGGCAAGGGGACATCAAACACTGGTAAATTATTTTAGCTGCTATTCAGCTATTTTTATTTCCACATCCACTGGATTTTTCCAATGAATTTTAGAAAAACAGCTCACATCTTTCAGTGCAATAACAAGTCATTTCCCTTTCACCACTGGAAGGTACGTTAAAACATAGGCATTATAAGCACTGGCCAAGGAAAAAATTTAGCTCAATTGTTGCTTGCCTTCTAACAATAGTAATATGTATTTTGCGCTTTTCACTCAAAAAGATCCTTGTATTTTTGCTTCGCATGAACCCCATCTTCTAGGGTGAGAGTGTGTTATGGACAACAAACAAGTCCTTGGTACTCAGATTCCTCAGCGCTTTGCTTCAGTTCACTGAGGAACAGACTGCTTAACAAGTAAACTTGTAACTCTCCCATTTGCAAAAGACTCTCACAAGTTACATGCTCATCATTAAAACAAAGCTGACTATAAATTAAGAAGATGATTGTATGAAGATATTTCTTCTAGCTAGTTATGGTATTCTGGTTTTGCTGCAGTGGCAAACCTACCATTGCACCTCACGAGCAAAGACAACACTAACAGATATGCTTTCTCAATTAACTTGCGTCTGTTAGAAATACACAGGGTAAGCCTATCAACCAAATACACCTAGAAACCGCAGATCTTTTAGTTTTCTATCCTTATGAGGACTTTTTTTTTGTTGTTTCCTGCTGGAACTAACATATAGCATTTACAATAGACAACATGCATCTTACCCAAAATAAAGTGAATTCTGTAAAGATCAGATTTCTGAAGAAGACTGCGTAGTTTAGACAGCAGTTCAGTTGTTCCTGTACAATTATCCGTGGTCATAGATTTTAGCTGAAGTACTGCCTCCAAGTACAAGACAGCTAGATGAGTATGGTACTTTTCTTTCTGCAGATGAAAACAACAATGTTAGCTCAGTTTACAAAGACAACCCCTTCTGCCCACCAATATTTACATAATTACATAGAAATGTGTTTTAATTCATTTATTTAATTCAAATTAATCAGAAAGTCTTTTGTTTATGCAGATCAACAACTTATTCGGACCAGCTTCACAAGATATACTATACCAACAGTACAGGAGTCTCTGTTTCATTAATACAGATATTTCCAAAACATAGATATGAAACATCTTATTCCTAAACCCCTCTTCATCTTAAATAAACAAGATCTATAAATAGCTTTTCTTGTGGAAAAATTATTTCCTTTGGGAAGTTCACCTAATGAAAGTCAATGCAGTAAAGCAGATCTCTCTCCTTTGAGTACAAGTATGATCTCCACTGCGTCTTCTCCTTTCTTTCCCTTATAAAATTAGTAATTGTGATCTAATTCATTCTTCTTCATATTCAGGTATCTTCTCTGACCTTTTCTATTTCTGCAATAAAATTTGAGAAAGCCACCAGAGGTAGACAGGCACTCTGAAGGCACAGTGCTTTTTGTGTTATCCACTAACCAATATTCATCAAAACAAGTTGATGATTTGATTGTTTGAAACATTCTCACTAAAACATTTACAATAATCTGGTACCTTCTAAAAAGCAAATCAATTTATAAACCAGCCTTTACTAGGAGGTAGAGTAGATTTAACTATAAACTATTTTTTGTTACAAATATTCTACAACGCACTATGTTTAACTCAAAAAGTTTGTTTGAAAGTATTAATGACATCAGAAACTAGAATATTTGTCTGTCATAGTGTCACACACCTTGATGTATTCACAATAGCAACAGAGGGAAACCATTAACCTAGCATGAGTATTTGAAGAATGTGAATTAGTGAACTGGTCATCAGATCTGCTGAGTTCTTTCCATGTTCACTTCTTTGCTTTACTTGCAGGTTAAAGTAACTTCTCTTGTGCTTAAAATGGCTCATATCCAAGTACCATAATGTTTGGCTGCTTCTGTATTATGCTTGAAAACCCAGGGTAGAATACGCTTTCACTTGTGAACATATCTTTTGGGCGTTCAACATCTAGAGCGGTTTGGAATTCTACAGTGAGAGGTGCATGGTTTAATTCTATCATTAGTCGCTCAAATCTCTCCAGCGGGACAGAATAAAACATACCTATTTGTAAAACACTGAATTATGAATTTCAGTATATTGCTGCCACAGTGCAATAGGATTAGCAGACGCTCAACCATTTTTCTATCTTACCAGATGGAGATCTGAGCCTCATCAGTGAAACAGAAAAGTATGCAATAATCAGATTAAAACAAAACAAAACACAACACTCTGAGGGGACATAAGCAATTGTCTTGCAATCATGAGAGTTAAGTTAAAAATAATGCAGATATCTGCTTCTCATCTTCTACTTTAATCTTAAAACTCACCCTTCTCTACTCTAAGTACATCTGAAAGCCTTCAAGTTATACCTTTTTCTTCTAGACTTTGGCTTTTTTCAGAGTTGTTCATCATAGTCTGCATTCTGAATCCTATGCCTATTTTTAGTATTCTTGTAGGACTCACCTGTATTTTTCTTTCCAATACTAGATGTTCTAGATATTTAACACGTGCTTTGGGATATTTGTTAAGGCAACTGATGATATCATCTGGATTAATGTTGTTTTTCTCCTGTTCTTCCAAAGGCCTTTTAGTGAAAATCTGTACACCAACCTAGAAAGAATTAATTGCATTTAGGAACTCAGTGGCAACCATTTTATTACGTTTTTATTTTAAATACTATCAGACTAGTTAGCACAGTATTCAGAAAGATAAACAACACAAAACCCTGCTCAACTCCACCAAGATTACACTACTCGGTGCTTACTGTGATCTCACTCACTCCTATCTCCATTACCTCAATTCATAGTCTAGACATTGTCCAGGCTATAAACCTTCTGTTGGGCACAACCTTCACCAGCCACAAAAAGTATTGAGCAGATCTGCATAACAGCAGAACAAGAGACTTCAGCCCTTTGCAGCAAGAAAGTGCAAGTTAGAGACCAGAATGTTTACAGCCTTAATGCTGTGTATATCATCACATTCAAGGGACTTTTATAATGATCAAAACAAAAGCTTAGAAATTTGTCATTGCATATAATAACTAAGCTTTAAATTCATACAAATTAGGCAGCAACAAGTTCCAACTGCACACTGTCTGATATAGCATAAAGCATCGTATTTAACAGTGCACCACACTAATGGATATTACAAAATTATTTTTTAAATTCTGGTGGATTAAGTTAGCTCTCGTAGCAATGAGGTTTTGTCTAGACTGAAGGCTACTTATTCCACATCCTTGTGTACCCATCCCTGGAATCCTTTTAAAAAAGAAATAGCAGCAACAGTTCACCTGTTAGGTGATTTTTTAAAAATTTTTTTAAGATCTGAAAATTATCTTGCTTAACATGAAGAAAAACAGAAGACATCTTTCATTGTACAGAATGACATAAACTTTGTTTTCAGCAGAAAAAGAGGCAATTACCACTAGCACTTGTTAACAGAGGGACTTAAAATAATTGAGAAACCTGGCAGTTTTCTTCTGTTGATCACAAGTTAACTGGCATTAAAACATTCTGCAAAAATGGCCCAATTCGCTATCAAAATGGAACAACATTAATGAACACCCAAATACCACTGCAGGGAAATACTTTATATTTATCATGTTCTTGGAAAAGTACACTGATCACAAACCTCTTCATTTTTTTGTAAAATCCATTCAGAGTATTTCCACACTAGATCTTGGTCTGAGCAGAATGTGAGGAAGTCTACTATATATTCATAGAGATCTGAACGTGTAGAATCTTGAATGTCTCCATCAACTATTTTCACCCATAACTGCAACAAAAACACACAAAGATTGAAGTGCTTAAAACATGTACTAGCTCTTCCAACTCAAAATTTATGTGAGCTACTGCAATGCTTAGTATTAGTCATTGGTACTTGTGGAATTAGAAAGAGCTCCTAGGAACAGCAGTTGCAAGGGACCTCACTGGTCACTAAATTCATGCCTCCTCTCCATCTTAGGCTTTTCTTGAACCTGCTGTATTCAACTAATTCAGACTCTGTATCATGTGGGTTCTCACATTCTGAGAGCAACTGGCTTCAGGAGGAGGTACATTAATCACAAAGAAAACTTTTGATAAACGTCCTTTTCTCCAATGCATGGTGTAATTTTCATGTGTTCTGTGCATGCAAGATTAAAATCACATAATATGAACAAATTAGAAGAAAACCTGGTTATTTTGCTGCTATTGCATTCTGAATTTATAACTTTACGTAACACATGAGATTATTTTTATATAAATTATAATCAGAATTAAAAAGTGCCGTATCTAGCAGACCAGTTTAGCAATAAACCCTTTTTTTTGAAACAAAGAAAAATATCTTGCATGTGACAAAGGTACATACTGGTTTTGTTGTCCTTACTGGTTTTCTGCTCAGGAAATTACTTTTTACATAACTGACTTGAATGCATTCAACAGTGTTACTGTAATTAACATACTCAAAAACCCACACAGTAAAGCAAACTACTTAAGGTATTGGATATGCTCTGAAATGTACATGCTATTTATTGATCAAAAACATACTATTTTTTCTAGATGAAGCTTTGCAGACAAAAATAACAAAATTATTTAGCCTGCGGTCTACAGACCGCTGCTAGTCTTAGTGACATCACAAGGGGGGGTGTCCCCAAATGGATTACTAACCAAGCTGAAACCCACAGATCTTACAGAGTGTGTTCACTGTCCATCATCAGATAAGGAAACAAACTCTAAGTTGCTGTCAGTGTCTGCCATGAGATTACAATACTACTTTGCTGTGTATATACAGACTACTTAGCACAGGGTATGTTCCTGAAGTCCCTCAAACACCTTTTTAAGCGATCTCTTGATTATTTTAGCACTTCTGTCCATCTTTTAAGAGTACAAACATATGTTCTTGTGTGCAGAGTTTTGCTTAAAAAATAGCATACAAGCATTTAATTACCTTCATCTTTAGTAAGTTCTTCAGGTTTTTCACATCTAGCATATTAATTTATTCAAAGAAGTCTTAGCATCAATTTTTCTTATATATACACATCACTACTGTTCAAACAGATAAATTAGCACCTTAGATTTTTATCTCAGAGGTAAACTGGTATTTTTGAACAGTTTGCAGATGACACTAAAAGCCTTATTCTGACCTGCAGTGCTGCAGTATCCTGACCATTGTAGTGATACAGGAGACCAAGAGCAAAATACCTGTATAGAAAGAGAAAATAATATTAAAATTGCTAGATCTTTCCTACCAATTTCATTATGGTTTGATTAGCACAGAATATAACAAATAACTACTTACAGTGACATGTACACAGCCACACCTACACTTGAACAAGTGTCTGTAGGCTCTTTTTCAGAATCAAAGAAGTTCTGTCCTAGAAATGTCTGTGTCTTTCCTATATCTATGGCAGTTTCTAGTTACTAGCTCCAACTTAAACAAGGCGTGTGACACATTAGAGATGATTCCCGTGCTGTTCTTTGATTTTTATATACAGATTTAACACACAGCTCCAAATAATAAATATTCCTCCAATAGTTAATCAGGTGTCATTAAATCAAATTTTTTACGATGCTGTCGTTTTACTTAAAACTCTGTTTTACTATCAAAACATTTTTTTCTTTACTGCAGCATGAAATCACGTCAGGCAAGAAAGAGCTTTGTACAATGCCGTTATAGAGGTTTTTTTGTGTACTGTAATAAAAATACAGCTAAAGTTCTGCAATGGCTGTTCTCATGGAATGATCTACCATTCACATTTGCAAAAGTTTGCCACACAAACCATACTTACCAAGAGGATTTAACAAAACACCTAAAGTAAAGTGCAACTACCCTAAATCTAACTACAATTAAAGACTCCGCCTCACCACTGTAGTTGCTACTACTGCACCACACAGTTCAAAGAAATTAAATCCAAGACAGAGACACTACCTACGACTGGAGTTTGTATTTCACTCATTTACTATCTAGTGTTTCCTGCTTAATGACAGTCAATTCTCCACCTCTGGCATTTCCAATTTTAAGTCATTTGCAGTCATCTTAAGCAACCTCTTCTTGGTGAATCAGTGGGAGCACAGAAAGTATGCAATTCAAAAGTAAGATCTCTTTCCCTGAATAAGCAACTATAATTTCGAAGCCACTAGCTGGTTAATAGCTTCTACCTAAGGTAGTGCATGCTTTAAGACATCTTTTCATTCTGTCCGAGTACCACTACTGTGTCCATTCAACTCTCACATGGTCACAAGAGAAAAATAAATAACTGCCCCCCCAATTTGTACCAATCCTTTATTTTTGCATTGGACACAGAAGCTGTCAGGGAGAAATCTGTATTTGCCAGCATATGACAGAATGCATTTCCTTTACCTCAGACTGTCAATTAATACCTTTTCACCAACATTTTTAAATGCTGACAAGTCAGGCCAAGTTGTCTTTTGGACCTGAAAGCACAGAAACTACAAGGATTTGAACACACTGCTCTAGAAGCCAATAGCATTTAGGACAATTTTCCCTCTGGTCTCAAAGGTGCAATACTCAAAAAAATCCACTCACTTTTTGTGTTTTTCCAGCCAGGCAGCACTATCTGTTAAAAGACAAAAGTTCTCCGAAACTAGCAGATCCAGCAGGCTTTCATGATTTGCCTCTGCGTATAGCTTGAGCAAGGCTGTGTCAATATCCTCCTTGTAGCCATTTGCAACCTCAGTGCTGCGGACTTCATTCAAGTAACTCATGAGGAATCGTTTGCATTTTGTCATCTTCTCCTGGTCCCCTTGGGTCAGCTGGTTTAAGTCCGCGTACTCATGCAGAGGGGGATGAGACCGTATAAATGAAGAGGAAGTAGGCAACAGGAAGGGGTAGAGAGAGATCAGCTCCCGGACATCAAGCTGGCCGCTTCTGCAATTACAGTGTCAAACTAGATGAAGCAAAAAGAAAGAAAAAGTATACATAGGCACAAAAAAATAACATACTGGGAATGTATGCTCACATATGCTTAGAGTCAGGATACTAACAGGTTGTCAGTTTCTGAAAGTTATTGCCTTCTATGCTGGAGAAAATATATTCAGAACCAATTTGAAGGGTTTTTTTGGCTATTTCTATCCAAACTTGTTTATATCTTTTTTTTTTTTCCTCCTCTAGACATTGAAAAGTCTGAGATTTCAGAGACTGGCCAGCCTTTTGCTTTTGACATGCCTCAGCTGTTCTGTGGCACATACAAAAATCAGCTGAATAGCCTTAGTGCAGTTCCTAGGACTGTCCTAGACTTCATCCATAAATTATGGGAGCTAGTCCTCTGATGGAGGTTAAAAAAAAAAAAAAAAAAAAAAAGAGAGTGAACCCTTTCAGGCAAGCCACCAAGACTGTGCAAGTGTAATACTGCAGAAAACAGCAACTTCCTGTAGAAAACTAAAGCTTTCAGAACACTTATTTGGATGATGAAAATGTTTTCCCCAACCCCGAGATGAACCAAATTCCTCCTTTGGATCACTTCTTAAGGAAGTTCTGAAAACAAACTGTGTATACTGATTATGCATCCATCTAATCAATAAGCAGTAGTCTATTGTACAGGCATAGGTCTTGGGTGTACATCTATGTCAGATACTATGGAGTGGCTTTTCCACTTTGTATGTGAAGGTCATCTATACTTTATCCAGGAGCAAGGTGTAACACAAAACATTTTTCTTTCAGCCTAGATTGAAGAAATTCCTCAAGTATTTGAAGAATGCATGTTGTGACAGAAGAATAACATGAGAAGTTTTTTCACACATGGCAAACAACTCCCCAATTTTCACAGCTAGAATCACTCCTCCTCCCAGGCCTTGCTTTAGAAGAACAGCAAGAAATCAGGATTTATATTTTATTTCACTGTCAAAGTCATTATTCAGCATTATCTTTAAAGATAAGCATTCCTGAAATGCAGGAGATATTGTTGCTGAAAAAAAATCAAAATGAACTGACAGTTCTCTAAAAGAAACCCTGTTAGTTACTATTTTGTTACAAGCAAAACTTTTAAAAAATAGTTCTTATCTATCCAGTGATCAGCAACCTCAAAAAGACCTTCCCTTCACAACCTTGATTGGAAAGAATTCCAAAAAGAAACAAGTTATAACTATGGAGGTAGACAAAGCAGCACATTTCTGCAGGCAATAAATTGTGAAAGACCTTCACAAGCGGGCTCATCTCTTCCCTACTGTTGTAGAGTAACTAAAGCAGTGGGGGTGTACCTCAAGTTGTTCACTTCACAACAGAGACACAGTTCCAAAACCATCCAGGAAACGTGAACTAGTAGGAAGCATCACCACGGCAACACCTATTTAGAACTTTTTAAAAAGTGAATGCTGTCCCTTGCCTATAAAAATCTATACCAGAGGAATGAAATTCCGGGAGACCGCAGCAACATCAAATTTAAAGGCAGCAAGTGTCCTGTTCCAGAACCTAGTGACTGCAAAGAATGGGAACAGCAACACAAACAATAGAGGACCAGAACAGAGAAGAACATGGAAAGCCTTCCCATGAGAAAAGGTTTGAATAGCAGGTTTTTCTGATTCATACACAGAGCTCCTACTGCCTAAAAAACACCTCTACAGTAGAAAGGCCAGCCGCTAACCAAGAGTCAAGTGTTCATGTCCACTTTGCAGATTTCTGCAGTTGAAATTTCCTTCCAATCCCTCTTTTCAGACTTGATGTTTGGTTTTGAAATTCTTAGATCTACACTATGATGGAACTCACAAGTAGATGAGGACTTTATTTTAAGAGGCAGAATACCAAGAAGTAGCAAGTCCTGTCAGTGGTGTGACCTGATGGTTCAAAGAGCATTTCAGTATGAACTCATTACAGTAATCTAACTGCAGCTTTGGCTAGTCCAACTACTTGTGAAAGTTTAAGACTTGAGGACCACCAGATAAAATATATTACGTGAGATGTATTATACTAGAAAATAAACCCTATTAAATGAAAGAAGACAATTCTTTTTTCCCCTCTAAGGTTCTTCACTGATTTGTTCTAGAAAAAAAGCTAACCCATAAGTTGAATAACATCAACAGTATACTCAAAATTAGTGCAGAAGCAAGGAATTGATAAATCCGCAGAAATTCAAGCATAAACATTGGTTCCCTTGCTGGTTATGCTGTCAAGTATTTGGAGATGGCCTAAGCTGAGATGAAGACGATGACTATGGAGACGAATAAAGAAGTTAAAAATGCTATATATTTATCATGCCACTTTTAATAAGTTTTAAAATATTTTCCAGCTTCTGCAGTAGCTTCTGCATCCTTTCATCTTACCATCCACCTGTTCCTAGATGAGGAAGTAGTCAGCTACCTCACCTCTGAACTTCATGGATTCTGGCCTTAACGATCATCTGTTTCCAAACGAAGAATCAAGATCAGCTTCCAACTCAGGCTAGCCCAAACTCTGGGCTGTGAATCACCAGTGGTTCTTAGCAGGTCTGACTCAAGCTCACGTTGTACAGTTTTGCTTTCCCCACAGCAATGGTAATCGGCAGTCAAACAGCCTCCTTAAAAGCACAGTATCGTCCTGAACAAACTTCTTCAGAAGAATACCAAATACTAAACAATGACCCCACCTGCATGAATGGTTAACATTCATCTCAAGGCTTATGGCTTCTGGGATCTGCGGATGTTTTTTGACTTTGGCTCTTTCTATCACATTTGCAGAAGACAGTTTAGGAGCAGCTACAAAGGACCTCACCTCCCCTGAAAAACACATTTGAATCTTCAGCTTCTAGTATCTCAGGTTTAGCAAAATATAGCTAGCAACTTACAACAAAGTAGAAAACAGGCTCTTAAAACAAGTCAAGTCGTCAATGATAAGAGGCAACTTCCCTTTGAGTAATTCTGCATTAGGTCTTTTTGAGCTTCACATACAGAAACAATGCAACAGGCAGAATCTACAATTTTTCAGGTAACTTAGGTCAAAATTCAGACCCTTAAATTTACATATATTGGAGATGTCAAAGAAGCCTAAAAGATTTAGCTGTTTTGCATAGATCCCACTAGCTGTAATAGAAGCTTATATTCTTGAATCACATTTAAGATGCAAATCTCACACTGAGTCCTACTTCTTATGTCTCCAGGTATAAATACCAGCAATTTTTTAACCTTTCCAGTGTCGGAGAGACTTTAGCTGCAAGTCTCTCTTATAGCCTTTCTCAGGTGAGACAACACTGTGAAAAAAGTTAACATTTTGATTTGTTAAAAAGCACAACAAAGTTTAGAAAACTTCCAGTATTTGGCCTGTCAGATTGGAAGCAACATCTAACCAGTGAAAGGACATAACCAAACACACTGGAGAGAAATGGTTTCACTGTGACAGCTACCAACACCTCAGCAGGACATCCAGAATTCAGCAAATGGCCTGCTAAACATCGCTGTTTGGTCTAACTGCATGCAAGCCTCCAATGATAACAATATGAAACAGCAAAAATATATTATATAAATCACAACTCTGCTATAGCTTACAACAGAATTTGTCAGACCAAAGAAGCCTCACTGTGACAGCTCACTCAGTTTAAGGTGAACGGATCCAGCTGAAGAAAGTTATCCTCCCTTTGTTGAACTATTTGAGTTTCAATAAAGCTACCACTTCCTTCCTTTTTGTCAACCTTCTTCAGTGTTCAGAAGTATCAGCGTAACCAAGAGGAACTTAGCAGGAAAGTATTCCTCTTAAAAGTTTCAGTACTTAAGAAGTATGAAGTTAAGCATAAGATATAACCGTATCTTGAGAAGGTTATCCAAGAAGCATTATTGATGCAAGAAAACAACACCTTTAGTCCAATATAACCATTTCCCCTGCTAGCGTGTAACTGACAGGTATTTTCTGAGGAGTGAGACAATCTCACTTTGTATTTGGCCAGAAATAGGCCCACTTCACACCAAGTTCTTGGAGGTACTGCTGCCACTCAGTTTCACTGCTAAACCCATCTTTTCTCAGATAGGTACCAAGTTTCCCTTTGGCATTTTAAGACGCAAGTTATTTCTGACCAACACTAGCTTGAAACACATGCGGAGCAACATGTGGGGATGGGAGGAAGTGTATGCATAGACTGCCATTATCTTTCCCATTTTTCCTCTGAGCATCAGTAAGTCTAAAATGACCAAGTGTATATTGGGACATAACCAGATATTACTCAAACGGGGTATGCTCACCAGTGCTGAAAATCAGGGAACCTGGATTCCATAAGGAGTTTTTCAGAGTCACCAAAATACTCCGAATAGCTTATGTATGACTGGCCAGAAGAAAAGCACAGAAAACTTTGCTTTCTCCCCCCAGCAGACTTCAGCAATTCATGAACAGTTGTTCTGCTTTGGAGTTGCAGCTTTTAGAGGAAGGAAACGCCCTGAGATGCCAACTCAGCTCCAAAATTCATGCCTGGACAGCACGTTTTCTCGTGAAGCATGTTTCTTTCTACAGAGGAGCTCCCACAACCCTGCTCATTAAAGCTCTTTTGTCAGATAGACCACTAGTTAGATGGGTGCTGGCTGCATAACTGATCTTGGCTCCTTCCACAATGTGCTGCAGCTCCCTGCAGGATACGTTTTCCCCTTTTTACTGCCTTTAAAAGATTCTTGGGCCACTACCAGCAAGGCGGGGCTTCCAGATTAGACTCCACAGGGAATTATTGCCAGGCAAGGTGGAACAGAGTGATAGAAAAAGAGCTGGAAGTGTCAGCAGGGGGGAGCATCTGTCAGTCCCATCTGGGGTGCCCCACGTTCCCAGTGGCCAATTTGGCCTAAACCACGAGACAGCCATAGTCAAGACAGCTGCAGAGCTATACAAGTTTGGCCACCTAACCACACCTAGACAATCAAGACACTCTAAAGCCAGTACAACCTCAACAAGCTATTTTACCAAAGCTGGCCACACTGAAAAAACTGAAAAAAAGTCCATTGGAAAGCCACAGGGAATAGCTTTCTGGGAATGTTGTAAAGGATTCCTAACTATGCACAGATGGTGCTTCTACTTCAGATACACAACACAGCAGTCTAGTGTTTGGAAGATTACAGAGAGGAGGAAGATTGCAAGTTGCTCACTAATGCCAAAAATTACAAGGTGGTATGGAAAGTGGTTGCGGCCAAAACAAATTGCCACTAAATGCTGTTCAGGCCTTTCCTGTCATTCCCTAATCTTCACTCAATATACACTGCCCATTCAAGCCCAGTGTCTCCCATTATCCTGGTGAACAGAAGGCAAAATGGCGAAGTCCCTTATCAGTCCTAACATTCCCTAAAGCTTTACTTTCCTTGATAAGTTTCCATAAACCCAAGGAGAACTTTTTCCTATACTGTACGCACAATATACAGCAAATCGTCTATCCTTAATCCTGTTCCATAGACTCTAAACTGATTTAAAGTGAATTTCAGCAGATAACAAGCAGAGTTATTTTATGTGGTCACCATGGATTACACTAACTCTGGAGAGTGCCCCATTGCAGTACAGGGCATAGCTAGCAGAAATGAAATTATCAGGTAAAATAAAGACAACGAGTAGCATTTTTTGAATGAAAGTGGAATACCAAGGTCAATTTGTAAGCAAGTGACTGCTGAAACAGCTAAATTGGGAAGGTTAGTGCAGACTTCAAGAACAAATAATCTGCCTTCTGGAAAAGACCTAGCAGAACAAGTGTTAAAACAAATTCAGTATCGGCATCCTCCAAAAAATTAGTGCAACTGTGTTAATAATATTTAAATTGAAACTAACATTTAAATTGTAACTTTTTTGTTAAATTATTCTTTTTTCTTAATTAAAAAAAAATAGAACCTGGCAATGTTCATGCTGCAAATCACTGCACAGACTCAGTAACAACACCTTGACCTTCGTGGGCCTAAAGTAAAAAATTCTTCCACACATGTAACACTCAGATTACAGCCTTAATACTACCGTATGTTCGCATACCACAAAATCAGTTGCGTTAACTCTTTATAAAGTTGTTCCAATGTTACTGTTTTTACCCCCAACAAAACCATTTTATCCCAGTGAACTCACATCTGTACCAAAACCCATTCAAGCAACTAAGTTTTTAAAACCACGAACACTAACTCCTTATTTAAAGAAGATAAATTAATAAATTTCTTGTCACACAATTACCTGAAGAGTTCTTTTGCTTCAAGGAACTGAAGCTGTGCAAACTGTATAAAACCTGCTTGCTGCAGGATTCGTTTGTACATTACCTATGAAAGAGACAAGGGGGAGAAAAAAGGTTTATTATATTTGTAAGGAGTTATTTACATAGTGCTAGTAACTACTGCAATAACTACCTGCCAAAAACACGGAACACATGATCTTCAACCAGACTTGTCAAGTTACATGCAAAATAAAGCCTTGATTCTCTACATTTTAAATTATATGTACCTGAATATACTGAATCTGCTGCCCAGACTCAGTTTCTTACACAAAAGTGTGTGAACACAACACTGTTTACAAGTACTTACTAAAAGCAAAGTCAACAAACAGCAAGTTTAAGTTTTCTTATTCAAATAATGACTTATCTGACATCAGTCTGACTTCCCTCAAGTTTTTCCTCATGGCATTTGCAAACGTAAAAGCCAATGGTCACCTTTGAAGTTCCCCATGATTCAGCAGGCACAAAAAAAGATTTAAACTCAAGGGTGGTCCCACTTGACCACACACAGCCAACCTTCTCCCCGTCTCACCTCGCTTCTGCAGCAACCTTGTTGGTGATTCTCATAGTCTCGCCCACAGCTGATGACCATATTTCTGACCTTCTGCCAGTCTGTTTTTTTTTTTTTTTCCCCAGGGTGTGTGGTGGTAGGTTTTGGGGTTTTTTTTTGTTTGTTTGTTTTAAAGAAAAATACTTCCAAAGCAATTCAGCTTATCAAAAATGAAGTACATTATGCAACGTACATAAAAATACAGTTAAAAAGAAGAGGACACGCAAACCATATGAAAAGCTATGTGTTATGAAGTTTTAGTGTTAAGCTCATGCCTAGACAGAAAAAACTTTACAAGTTCACTGGAAAAACAACACAAAACTACTTTAAATGCTAGGTATTTATTTAATCTGAATGGTAAACTAGTTACCAGAGATGAAATGAAACCCTTGTGCCCAGAATATTTCCAATGGCAAAAGAGAATTATTAAAAGCAAGGAATCTAAACTGTGCTCTGCAAAGCATCCACCATTTGTGAAAACACTGGTATTTTGCAAATACACTGAGCTACATCCACATGCCCTCAGTTTTTCCCTTCAACTTTCTCAAGAATATACAGCTTTCTAATGTTTAGCAGCATACATGAATACTGTTACTAATAACAGACTCCCATTTCCAATGAAAATACCCAGAGAACCTCCAATACATTAGAAATTAGAAATGTATTCCAGGCAGGAGGCCTGACTCTTTAGCAATTCAAGTAGAGAAGACTGATACTCTAATTGGTGATTTTTCACCTTGATTAAGGATTGTGGATTTACAAAGAGAAAAGCTTGGCTTAAGTCCATTAGTCTGTGAATGCTTTACTAATAGATTATCTTAAGGAAATACTTGATTTTGATCATTAGCAAGCCATTAAAACTTATTGATTTGTAAGGTTGTGGGACTTTTCTTGCCTCCTCAGTGCGGGGGAGAGAAAAGGAAAGAGAGGAAAATACTATCTGGCATACATTTCCAGACAAACGTAACAATATAAAAATAAATGAACAATACTTCATGACATCTTTATATTAACGTTACTATGCTTTACATCCAAGTGTACTATTACAAAACACACTTAAGTAAAGCTAAAAGGGAAATCAACTGCAGTAATAAAGTAAAACTACCTCAAGTGATTAAGTCACAAAATATCCAAAATATTTTGGATTTACGACTGTGTTATTATATTAATACATGGTCATCTGTGAACTGATGAATATGCGTCTGGTCACATTCTTAAGGATGCTGGTAAAGGATTTCATTCTGCAACTATCTGCATCTTGAGGCACCAGAAAAACTTCAAAATCTGGCCTCAGACTTTCCAGGAAGGGTTGAAGTACAAACATTTCTCACCCTGCTAACTAGTATCAAAAGTAATTTGTTTTTTTGGTGTTTTTTTTTTTTTAAGTCTGTTTTCAATCTTTGCAATGAAGGGACCACTAATATTTACATATTTAGTGAATTAGGACATTGGAAGTACATTTGAATTGATCCATGACACTGAAAATACTGCTTTACTTGTAGAGCTTAGTCTGACAGCAATCTTTTCAACTAGAAGTTGAAAAAAGCTCGTTGCTAGTGTAAGTATAGGCCCAAGGAATCTGTTTTAAATTTGAACTGATTACGTGGTATTCACTTCCATTTAAATGTTGACATATCTTCACTTGTCCCATAAAGCCACACAACAAAAAAAGCTGTAGAATGTTTAGACACAGACACTTTCCGAACTTTTTAAAGATGCAGTGATGGCATTGGGAGTACCCAGGCTGATTTTTAGGTGGCAAGATAAACACTAGATGTTAAGATGTCCTGTGGTAAAGATTATGGAAGCAACAGACCAGACTGCCTATGGAAAATTCAATATTCTCTCTTTCTCACAGGGTTTTAAAAACGGGCTAGACTTATATGCCAACCATATACAGTTAACTTTTGTTTATGATAGAAAAAACATCCTGAGTTCTTCCAGACCCATTTGCCAGAACACCGCAATAGACTACTTTTTAAAAGGTACTAAGTTACACCCAGTCACAACTCAATGCATTGTGTATGCCCCTATAATTTTTGAAGGACCACTATAGGACTTGAAGTGCTTTAGGTAAATTCTACATTGTTGACTGAATTCACATTAAAAAGCTAACTACAAAAACATGAAATAAGATTTGTATTAATTTGTATCTGAAAAAGTACTAGAAAACAGAAAGATGATCACTGGAACTGCAACAGCTGTAGTAAAGCCTTAATTCTCTCAACTGCTAGAAAAATCCTTTCTAAAATGGTCCGAATTACCAACTAGATAGCCAAAAAGATTTTTTTCTAGAAAGTCACTTCAGCTTTTGGTCAGGTTTGTGTGCAGTTAATATGTTTTTTGAAACTAAAAAGAAATGAGGGGGAAAAAAAAAGAAAAAAGAGAGATACCTATGCAAGATGTGTGTCAATCTAACCAAGGTCTTCACTACCATCAACCATGATTTCTGCAAACTTCAGCTGTCCTGAAAAATTAATAAGTAGTATTCAGTCATTTCATGGTAGCATGGTAGAAAGGCCTTTGTATTCTTCTACCAAAAATTATATCCAGCAAAGCCACCTCCTTGCAACACTTTTGCTTAGCGTTTTTTACCTAGCAGCAATTCTTGATGCTCAAAGATAAAGGAATTTTCATCTAATATGGCAGAGATACATTTGCAGTTTGCAGTGACCATGGGTTAAGTAACAGGTTAGAGCTACTAATGCATGACATGCTTCTTTCCAATAACTAAATATTGGCTGTACTAATAATTATAAGTACTGTACTTTACTGTTCAATCATTCTGCATTACCAGCATGTATACATATTTATGCTGATATAATACTGCTGATATAAAAGATAGAGAGCATGCACCTGTGTATGCATGCAATGACAACGCAGCATGGACCTGTAGGAAAAAACCCATGTCATCAAGAACCTACAATGCCATGACTGAGTTCACGTCACATGTAAGATGGCAACACCCATTGCAAACTGCAGAAATTAAAGCACCATGTGGAAAAGGGCGCACTACACTACATGTACTAGACAATTACTATCACTCTTCTATATGGACAAACTATAGTGGCTGGATCAAGTGCCTTAATGTCAAACCTATGCATTCCTGCCCCTGCTTATATAAAATGGCAAAATAAGGCCTTGAAAGTGTCAGCTATTCAGGAATCAGTAAAGCTTGCAAAATAGATACCCAAAATTATCTATTAGAAGATACCTATTATCTAGCTCATATCTATTATCTGAAGGTATTTCTTAAACTGGAGTTAGAACGGAGCAACTATGTGATCCGTTAAAGTATGCCAGAGAAATGTTGCAAAAGACATATGTAAGGCATGTAATTTAGTTGAACTCCATCTGATTTATATTATGCAAGACTACAGGAAAAGAAAGTCTGATGTGCTTGTAACAAAGCTGTCATGACAGCATTAAGTAACAGAGGCACATTAGAAAGCAAGCTGAACATACTACGTTGTCAACTACAGATAAGCTCTGAAAAATTGGACTAAAGTCTGAACAACTAAGCCAAGTTGAGTCATTTTAATACGAGTCAGTAGGAGACTCCACCAATTTAAGCTGGTTAATATCAGTTTGCAAATACAGCCCAGAACCAGAACAGCCTATTTTGCTTTCAAGTAATATGTTTTCTGTTCTTCCGCTGTAGCATGAACTGTAACTGAACACCCTTAAAAGCACATTAAGTTAGAAAGAACTTACAATATTCTTGGAAACAGTAATTTCAGGAAGACAGACATTGTGCACATAAGATGCGTGAACAGAAACTAACTTATCCTAAAGACAGAAAAATCCTAAATGCAAGAAAACAGGAGGAATGAGATTGTACATCACTTATTTTAGATAATGAATTGCACTTCATCCTATGGCAAAACACAGAAAGATATCTCCCACACTAAATCTACTTAAACTGGAAAGAAATAATTGGAGAATTAGAGGTCATCATACATAGAAGACATTGATTAGATCGTGCATCCTTGTCCCCACAGCAGGATTTTAGTTTGCTTCTTTAAACAGATTGCAAAGGAAAAGTTGGAAGTGAAGATGCAAAGCAAAAAACATGCTGGAAACTGAACTCTGTATTTGCCTAAATACTTTTCAGCTTCAAGTACTTCCAGATAGTTGTACCTTGGCAAAAGGATGGAGAGAATTTTCTGGCCAAGCTTTTTACCTCCAACAGACTCACAGCTGTTCATTCAACGGAGGAGTTCAGGATCAAAATGAAAGCTGATAAAAATTTCATTTAATTTAACGACTGCTTTTCAAGGGCCTTGACCAGAATTTAAATGCCAAGGAATTAGTAACTTCTTGAAATTATAAAAAAAAACAAACAACCAAAACAAAACCAAACTCTTGACAGACTGAATCATTTTGGACCACTGCAATTCTAAGTTTCACAGTCATGTTCCAAACTTTACATCTTCCTAAACAAACCAAAAGTCATATAACAAATACTATTTTAATAGCAACAAAATGCTGCAAAGTATATTAAAAAAAAAATATCAGATTTTCTGCAGGTTACAGATCAAATTTTGCTTTTACAAAAGGGAAGAAACCAAGTCAAATATTAATTCACCTGTTCGGTGAGTAGAGATTTCATGTTACTTTTTTTCAAGTTTCAGTCTCAAAATGACAAATAGGAACAAATACTGTAGAATATGTATTGTAATATAAACCAGAAGTGGAAGGAATGAGTACAAATCTCTAATCAACACTCTAATCAAAGAGTTACTAAGATACTTTGCCACAAAAAACGTTAAATATAAGTACTACTTGTACGATTTTGGAAGTAGGACGTATTTGTTTTAGGTTTCCCATCACTTCACTTCAAAGTTGTACTACTGTGGAGTTTAAGATATGGTGAGGATCTCTGGTAAAAAACGTAAAGCCTAAAACTTCTGATTTGAAATACATACTTTTTTTAAACACCAACAACAAATAACTGAACCTAGTACGAAGGAAGCATCACAGTGGATTTTCTATCACTAGGTTTTCAGTTTTGTTTTCAATTTTTTCAAGTTACACACTTGAAAAAAAAACACCACCAAAAACTTAGCAGAACAGCAGCATTCAAGCCTGCCAATGTCACAGCCTTTACAAGCCCAAGCCAATTCAGCAGCACTTCTATTTCCTGAGGCTGAAACCATAAAAGGTATCAGATTTCTCTTCAATGTAATTCCTCCCCGACCCTCTGTAGTCACTTGACCATTGGTATACATGGCCCCACTGAGAAATTTATATTTTCATGAAAATGAAAGGAAGGACAGACCTGAAATTTCTCTTTTGGAATATTCCTTCGGGCTCCTTTTGCTAGAACAAGGGCTTCTTCCACTCTGTGGCTAGCTAGAAGATCTTGAATCTGTTTTTCCAAAGGTAATGGCACCAAGATATACACACCCTTATTAGTAGCAACAATCACCTTTCCTAGACAGAGCAAACAGACATAGTCAGTTGACATTTCCTACAGAAAAAATACAGTTCAGAAATAAGCTTTAAGATTTACTGTTTACGATACAAGAACCTAAACAGTGTTAAATTTACAAAACTCATCTTTGATGTTACCATATTTACTAGATAGTATAGTTTACCTGTAAATTGCACCTCAGAAATACAGAGATAACAGTAAATTTATTTATTTACAGCAGATTTTGTTCCACTCTCAGTAAGTGAAACTGGCTATAATTTCTCATGATAAACTAAGCTGTAAATGCCACTACTGAAACTATTGCCCAGACTCCAGAGAATAAGGACTTTTAACTGCCAGATATTTCCAAAGGCTTACATTACAAAATTTTAAGTTGTACATCAAAGGTAGCAAGTAACCTACAGTTCATAGTGCTAGAGTTTGCAGCTCTCCTGGAAAAAAATAGCAACGTGATGTATTCCACACTTAAAAGTTCTTAGTTGAAGAACAGATCAAAAGAAATTTTTGTATTTTTTGTTTAACAATTCTTTATGAAATACCCCCTTTAAAACCTCTTACAGGTATTTTAGAAAGGAATACAAAAGAACAATTTTTAAGATGTTAGAACTTTGTATAGCCAATGGACAAATACTTGTAGCTCACAATTATTGACTTGAAGCATTAAATTAACATTGCTCCTTTGAAAGAAATAAGTTACAAGAAAAAGCTCTAACCCCACAGACTCCTAACCAACAATTAATTTGACAATTAGAGCACATTTAATAAGCATATGTTTTGTTAGAAGCGTGGAGTCTTGGATGACTAACGTTTTCCTATCATAGGCTGCAGGAATCTAATCAGGAAAACATTTGCAATAAAAGTTTCGAGAGTTAACATGCTTGCTAGGTATTTTGTTTAAAAAACAAACTGAAGTGGCTGTGCCCACAGTGGCAGTTGTTCCAGAATTACTGATACAAAAAAGTTTCTTTTTTAATACCTTCAAAGTCCTGTAGAATGTGACCTTCTTTAAAAGGCAGGGTTTGCTTTTGCTGCTGGTCCAGCATGCTGTGCACTGTAATGAACTCATCATCAAGAGCAACCACGTAAGGAAAGCACAAAGCTGCTCCAATCACGTTCTCTGACCAGTGCACAGGTGCACGCTGCGAAATGCCATCTACAGTTGCAAACATGCCTACAAAAAGGGAAAAACAAAGCCTGAGGCTCATACTAGTTGAAGACTGTTCATGTTTTCCCAATATGAAGCACGGGTACAAAGGTACAGAAATAAAAAAAAGTCTCAGAAGAACAGATGCAGTATTAGGTGTCATCACAACAGCACATCATGTCTTTCTGGACCTTATAGATCTGTTGGTTAGTTCAGTTCAATTTTTTTTTTCTTCTTTCTCTTTCACCACAGAAGACGACCACACCAAAAACTGAAAAGAGAGGAATACTGGAAGAAACTAGCAAGAATTATTCAAGTTTAGTAAGTTCCATATTTTTTTTAATAAGAATTATGCCAAGTAGTTTGTATTCATTTCAAAATGCTAATATTTAGAGACCCAGCATTCAAACAATACTACCTTAGTAGAATCTGCAGACCTGAGCTGCCTGACCTGTCTGGCAATACAGGCATATTTGTTCCTTGTAGTGTCAAAAGTCTAAAGAGCATTTTCATCAACAGACGATCACTTACTTATACTTCACTTTTGCTACAGCAAAATTTTCACAAAACAAGGGTCCGTCTCCTTGGGACAAGTCACTTCCTGTGCGGCATCTGTGTTTTCAATCATTTGAAAAAAATGCTATCAAAGTAACCCTATTAAATCTTCAGTTAATTTGCATTTTTCTTTGCCATTATCTTTCCTCCTGTCTATTCTGTCCTCCTTCCTTCTCCTAGCTTAATAGAAGTTCGACTTGCTTTTGGACCACATGCCACTGGTTCTATTCACGCTACTTGGTACTCCCCACTTCTTCCTGAGACATTAATTGAAGAAAATCTCCAGCCAAAGTTTTCAAACTTAGTTCAGTAACCCTCTTCCAGATGAGCCATACTGCAGCACTATGTAAACTTCTGTTCTAAACATGAATGCATACCCCTTAAAACCAGTATTCTCATGCTATTAGAAAGACACGCCAATGAAAACCGTTCTTCGGCAGGAATGAGCCACTTGACAGCTGGCAGAGTAAGTCTGAACTCTAAAGGACAGAGGAGATTAAAAGATTATGTTATTCAATTTACAAAAATCTCTTCCAAACAGAGGATAATGAGGTAAGGGTAGCTGGGTAGGAGGACCACAGCAGGGCTGGGGGGGAAGAAAAACAGAAGGTTGTAGATTTTTACAGAACTACAGTGTACAGACTAAGCTTCTGGATCCTTTACAGCAGCTCTGAAATGAGCAGCCCTTTCCTTTGACTAAGGGTGCAACACAAAATAAAACTTTCACATCTGACTATTAGCAAATAATGCTATTTGCTTTTTCACTATAATAATGAGCTTTTCAATCACAGCGCCTTACAGAAAATACTTTTTTTTTTTCCCCATAATATATAATTCCCAATTTCCTCTGTAGGTCTCAATATTCTTACAGATCAGAAGTGGAATCTTAGGCCAGGCAGACTGTGCTATCCATTTTTAGTGCCTTCCAGTTGTTACCCTCTGCTATAATCCCATTTCAAGAAGTGGGAGAAAACTTAAGTTAAATACATACTAACCAGTAGTAAACTCAGTGCTAATTATATTTGAAATACTAATTCTTAGAATTTTCTATTTCTCTGACATTCTCAAAAAATATTATAAAACCTGATCTTAAAAACTTTTTTTTTAAAAAATGACAGAGCTCTTTTTTAGGTAATTTAAAGAAATCCTTTATGGAAGTGGAAGGGTCTGCAGAGCAACGCACAGTACTTTTCCAAGTCAATGTATCTCTACATCCCTTTGCCCTCAATAGCTAGACCTTCTGTGGTAGAACAATGCATTTTCTGTCTTCATCCTGCTCTCGCCTAAGGATAATGATAAACATGACAACTACAATCAGAAACCATGGGTTTTTTTATAGTACAGGAATGCATTTGATGAAACTGAGATGAAGCCAGTAATCAATTCCGTATTAAAAATGCATATGCTATCCAAAGGTTAGAAAAGTTACCTAAAACACAGCTACACTGTTTTCCACACCAAGAGATATAGAAATTTACAGAATCACAGAATAATTTAAGTCAGAAGGGGTTTCGGAAGGACATCCAGTCCAGCCCCCCCACTCAAAGTGGGACCAACTTACATCAGGTTACTCAGGACTTCGTGCAATACACTGTAGATTTTGTTTACTTGTTTTAAAACAAAAAGCTTCTTAGTGAAAAATATCTGTAAAAATTTAAATAAAACTTCTTTATTAGTATTATTGCTTGTTTAAAAAGGAATATGAAAACTTTCAGTTATCATAAAAGTTGACAGCACGAGGAACACCATGAGTGGGTGAAAATAAGAAGGGAACATGCTGGTTACTGTTGGCTACCCTGATTCATGCAGTGTCATCAGCTATGAGAAAAGGCACTGCATAACCTTCTCTGAATCGTTCTGCCTAGTACCTGTGTGCTTGTTATAATTTATAAGGCTCAGTTCTCCAACTCCATATATAGTCTACTCAATCAGTATACAACTGTTCAAACCATGCATCACTGAGAAGAGTTTCTTCTGGAGAAGCAAAAGGAATAAACTAAAATTACGTATTTAAAACTTGTAAATTTTTACTCATTAAAGTCATGGAATAGTTGAAGCAGGAAGAGATCTCTGGAAACTTGCCTAGTCCAACTTCCCTGCTCAAAGTAGGGTCAACTAGAACAGGTTGCTCAAGACCTCTTGCAGTCAGGTTTTGAGTATCTTTGAGAACAGAGACTCCACATCCTTTCCAAGACCTGTTCCCTGGTCTGACCACCATCACAATGAGGAATTTGTTTTCTTATGTTTATGCAGAACTTCCTGTATTTCATTTTGTACCGACTGCCTCTCTGTATCCTTTTGCTGGATACAATACCACTGAACAGTCTGGCTCTGTCTTCTTTACCCTCCCCATACATGTTGATAAGACCTCCGCAAGCATTTTCTTCTTCAGACTGAACAGTCCCAGCATTCTCAGCCTCTCCACGTATGAGCTGCCCCAATCACCTGGTTGTCTTTCTGGTCCTTCAGGGGATTTACTCCAGTATCTCCGTGCCGTTCCGGGGAGCCCAGAACTGGACCCAGCACTCCAAACGCAGTCTCCCTACAACTGAGGGGAAAAATTGCCTCTCTTAACCTGCTGGCAGCATTTTCGTAATCGAATTATTCAGGTTGGAAAAGACCCTTAAGATCATTGAGTCCAACTGTTAACCTAACACTACCAAGCCCACCACTAAGTGCAGCCCAGTAGGCTGTTGGACTTTGCCACAAGGGCACATTGTAGGCTCACGGTCACTTTGCCCACCAAAGCCCCCAAGTCCCTTTCTGCAAAACTCATTTCCAGCCAGTCAGCCCCCAGCCTGTACAGGTACACGGGGCTGTCCCTCCCTAGGTGCAGGACTTGACATTTCCCTTTGCTGAACTTCATGAGATTCCTGTCAGCTCATTTCTCCAGCCTATCAATGTCCCTCTGAATGGCAACCAAATCCCCTAGTGTATCAGCCACTCTTCCCACTTTTGTATCACCTGCAAACTTGCTGAAGGTGCACTCTGCCCCACCATCCATGTCGTTAATGAAGATGTTAGTATTGACCCCACTATGGACACCCTAGGGTACATGACTAGTGAATGGCCTCCAGCTGGACTTTCTGCTGCTGACTACACACCTTTGAGACAGGTTTTCAATCCACCTCACTGTTTCTGTAGCTCATTCTTCATCTGTTTGTCTACAAGGATGTTATGGGACATAGCATCAAAAGCCTTGTTGAAGTTCACAATATCACTGCTCTCCCCTCATCCACCAAGCAAGGCATCTAATCACAGACTATCAGGCTGGTCAGGCAATTTCCCTTTTGTAAATCCATGTTGATTACTCCAAATCACATTCTTGTCCTTTGTATATTTGGAAATAGCTTCCTGGATTTTCTTCATCACCTTTCTCTAGATCAAGGTAAAGCCAGCCAGCCTGTAGCTCCCTGGATCCTTTCTCTTGATCATTTAAGACAGAAGTGAAGACATTTGTTTTCTTCCAGTCCTGAGGAACATTCCCTGATCATCATCACCTTTCAAAGATAATCAAGAGTGGCCTCGCAATGACATTCACCACCACCCTCAAGCATTCATGGGTGCAACCCTATCAGGTCTCATGGATTTGTCTGTCCAATTTATTTAAAT
The DNA here is from genome assembly GCA_004023745.1 of Recurvirostra avosetta. NCBI lineage: Eukaryota > Metazoa > Chordata > Aves > Charadriiformes > Recurvirostridae > Recurvirostra > Recurvirostra avosetta. Next base: position 33,987 of record SAYO01014060.1, on the reverse strand, counting down.
GTTCCATAACCCGATCCTTCTCTAGTGAGGGCAGTTTTTTGTTGCTCCAGATTTTCCCACTGGTCCTAGGGGCTGAGGATTCCTGAAGGAATGTCATACCAGTAACAAGTGAGGTAAAGAAGGAATTAAGCACCTCAGTCTTTTCAACGTCTTTTGGCAGCAGGTCCCCCACCCCATTCAGCAGTGGGCATCCATTAGCCTTCCTTTGCTGCTGATATGCTTGTAGAAGCTCTTTTTGTTGCCCTTCATGCTGCTCAGCATGAGTCAATGCCAGATGGACTTTGGCCTCCCTAATGCCATTCCTACATGCTTGGACAGTGTCTCTATATTCGTCCCAGGTCACCTGGCCCTGCTGTCACCTCATTTGCTTCCTTTTTGTACTTGAGTTTAGTCAAGAGCTGCTTGTCATTAATGCAGGCCTCCTGCCACCTTTGCTTGTTTTCCTGTTCATTGGGATGGACCACTCTTGAACTTGGAGGATTTAGTCCTTCTCTCCAGGACAATATCCCATTTTAAGCAGGATCCTGAACAAACCAAAGTCTGCTGTCCAGGCTGTGATCTTTTTGCCTGCTCCCTTCTGTCAGGATCCTGAACTTTACCGTCTCATGGACACTGCAGCAACGCTGCTCCCCTGACATTCACATCCCTAACCAGGTTCAACAGAGCACATACCCTCATCAGCTCCTCAGTCACCTGTGTCAAGAAGTTAACACAAACGCACTCCAGAAATCTCCTGCACTGCTTGTGCCCTGCTGTGCTTCCCCTCTAGCAGGTACTGGAGTGGTTCAAGTGCCCCCTAAGAACCAGGGCCTGAAAATACAGGTTTCTTCCTGTTATCTGAAGAAGGCCTCACCTACACTTCCCCCCCGATAAGGTGGCCTGTAGCAGCCACTCACCACAATGTCAACCATGTTAGTCTGCCCTCTAACCCTAATCCATAAACTCTCATCTGCCTCCTCCTTTGTCCCGAGGCACACCACCACACCTTCCTACTGCTCTCATGTAATGGGTAACCCCTACCTCAGCTGTTAACACATAGCTGTGCTGATTTCCCAGAAAATGTGAGAGCGCTTTCACCATCATGTTGTTTTGTACACACTACTTTGTCTGCATATGCCTGAAGCGCATATGCATATCTCCGCAGCGCTGTTTGTTGATTATGAAGTCTTTCATCCACATCATCCTAAGTTGGCCAACTCAGCCTACAACCTAGTTTAAATCCTTGTCACCACGTTGGTCAGCCTGTCGGCAAAAACACTTTTGCCTCACTTGGCCTGGTGGATCCCATCTCTTCCTTAAATAGGGATCCATAGTCATAAAAGCCAAATCCCCTGTCACCACAAGCTGTGCAACCAGTTGGTGACCTGCACTATCCACCCACTCCTGCTCAAGATGTTCCTCCTTACTCACTAATTCCTCCTGGTGCTACTGCATTGTACAGGCTCAAATGATTTGTTGGACAGAGCTTCCTGCTTCTCATCTGCTACCAAAACACTGAACATATTCAGTAGATGCAGATCTGCAGGCAGAGAAGGAAGATTTTTTCCTTTTATGAGAAGTCACAAGTTTCCAGCCTTTGCCATCACAGAACGAGCAGAGACTCAGCCTGCCCTTCCCTCAGTACAGTTGGGGGTTCAGTCTCACGCCTGGGTTCTGGAGAAGATTCAATTTCCTTTCCGTCATCTCTGATGCCACGCACTCTGCTGACCTCCTCCTGAATCACCTTTACTTAGCAACACAAATCTTCAACCAAGCACACATCTCCTGCAGGCAAGGACAAAATTTCTCCCTGCCCCAGTCTCAGCAAGAGGCACCAAGAGCTCCCTTCAGCTCAAGACCTGAAGAGCTGCACCGTCCCTTGGGAGCTCGGTCTGAGTCATGGCCTCTGATGTTTTGGGGTAGTTGCTGCAGCTGGTGCTAGGAAGCATGCCCTGTGCCAACACACAAGAACTGTTTGATGAAATTTTAAGAACTTAAAGCCTTTGTACGACAGAAAATCTGATTAGAAACATGCTTCATGAAATGAAAAACTGAATTTTGGTAAGCACAGTTTCATACATAATCAGGAAAAATTGATTTTCAATTCTGAATGAACTAATTACTGGACAGAATGAAGGTGCATCAAAAATGAAGTTCCTCTTCCCTTTGAAAGAATGAGCTATATACTAACTGCAAGTAGAGCCAACAAAGTACCAAACGGCTAAGTCTATGGATCAACTATGAACAATTCTAACAATCAGTTTTAAATGCAGAGTGTCCAGGTAATGAAAAAGGTTACATAATCAAGAAACACAAAGATGTTTTACTTTATGATTACCATGTCAAGCAGTTGCTTTCTGCCATTATAAATTCCAGTCTTAACTCAGAAGTAAATTAATCTAGATAAAGGTCACTTCAAACGCTATAAAGCCAAATGTATTAATGCAGAATACATCCACCTCAGTGAAAGAGGCTGAATTTAGCATAGGTGCTCTACCAAGCGCCAAACAAACATGTCTTAACCAATAAGACGTACAAAAGCAAACCAAAATTAGAACTGAAGATTTACATCAAGCCTTTCCAAGTCCATTCACTTTACAGCAGAGGCCTACCTCAAATGCCAAGACATACAGTGCTTAGATATTTTAAAGGTGCTCAACAACTTCAAAGAGAAGTTCTAAAGACACTAAGAATTTTACCAAGGAAGAACAGCAAGATGAATAATGCTGATCAAAACAACAGTGGGGAGGGAATAGATAACAGATGATTAAAAAACCCACAAGCTGAATTAGGCTAGGAAAAACTGTACATTTCATAGCAACCAGTCTTTGTAAGGTGTCTGAGCTAGCACAAGGTAGACTTTGTCTGTATTATGGGGAAAAAGGGAATTTTATAGCATGTTTAGAGCTGCAGAAGTGCATTTGCTTAAGATATCATATATCTGGTATTTTAACCCCAGGACAGTTTACTTACACAAGGATGATGGATTTTATGAGTAAAGGTCTTATTATATAGCTCTCCTCTAGAACATCAGGTAAAAGCAAAAGTCAGACTAAATAAAATTCTGCTTTCTGACTAAACACAATTACGCCTCTGAAAGTGTATCTATTCTTCTTAAATCAAAAAACAAATGAATCACTTGAACAGAATCTGGTTTGACATTCCTAAAAAGATAAAGATTAAATTAGGAATAGGATTACCTTAGAAACACGCCAAAAGGGAGTACTTTCAGACAGTCAATTCACATGTTTTAACTTTCGTAGAACTACTAAAATGGTTAATGCCCACAAATACATATCCACATTTAAAGCAACTAACAGTTTGAACAAGTGGGCAACCAAGATGACATAGAAAAGCCCTATATCTGAAAAAAACAAGTTCATTTTGGAACATCTGTAATTTGCATAAACTAATATTCTAATGAGTCTCTAGTTCTTTCAAGAAAAACTAGTGAGCTGATGTACATCTCACATTCTAGTCACAAGACAAAACTTAAGTATAAAAAACTGATTGCACTCTTGCTTTTCTTTGGAATTTATATCAAAAAACCAAGCCTCACACAGATCCCTGAATTAAGGACCTAAATATTTGTGATTTTTGTGTTGTGCTACTCCTAATGTGTCGGGGAAGATACATAAACTGCATTTCCTAAATGGACAGTCATATGGCAAACAGCATGAAAGCATTCTGCCTGTGGTCTGTCAGCTCTGGGATATTGCAGCTTTTCCAAAAAAAGCTCAAGATCACTGACCTCACAGCATATTGTTGATTTAGACAGATTATAGCAGCAGTAGTCCTTACAATCATCTGTCTATTAGACAAAGACATTACTTCACATGATCTGACTTCGGTTTTGCAATACAAAACTATCATTTTCTGTAAAATGGAGCTGAAAAATACTATTAAAAATAAGGCAAATGGTAGCACAAAAACTGGACAGTATCTGGCAACAGCTACAGTTAGGACAGAGTTTACTTCTACAGGAGTTAGGATATAGTTTACTTCCACTAACATTTCCTACTAGCACTGTAGTACCACACACCTACTTCTGAATCTGTCACAAGCTATGAAATGGACTGCGTATGAACTTCTCTTAATAGCAAGTGAGGAAAAAAATTAACTCATCTACATTAATTTAACAATTTTATAGCAACATGGAGCTCCTCAAAGCCCAGTCCGGCTAGTCACTACAGAGAGGCTATCAGCCTCTGAAGTTTCACTTGGTATCAATCAAGTTTTTTTACTTTGGGCTGCAAGATACTACTACTGGTAGCTGTCTATACAGAAATGACGCTTTCTATAGACATGATTAAAATACAGATTTTTGTGCATTATAAAAGTAGGAGAGTTATAGCAATACTTAGTGCCAAAAATTTACCATCTACCTTTTTATCTTAACATTCCAGTATAACCCTGTGAAGAAAGTTACCGTTATCGTGCACAACACTTAACTAATTAAGCTTTGCTTCCCAAATTGAGAGAAATTAAGAGGGAGAAGTTAAAATTGGAAAAAAAATACAATCCTTAGTCTCACCTAGGCCTCCGGGGCCAGCCAACAGAAACTCTTGTCTGCCTATCCTTTTCACAATTGGCCGTTTCTCATCACTGCAATAAGGAAATAGATCCTGGGAGACGCCAGTATTATAATTCAAAATGATATACTGTGTAGTAAGTGCAAGACATAAGTAATAACCATCTACGGCCACAGCACAGGGTTGCTCTGGAGTAAAGACTTCCTTCACTATCTGGACTCTGTCTTCAAACACCATGAACATTTGAATGGTCCGCCGCTTGACCGAGATAATGCAGACTTCGACACAGAAAGGATCCCCACTCACAGGGTTTTCATTTACTGCAAATGTCACAGCTCCTTTGATTCTAGCACCAGTGGGGACAGGTTCCAAGTTCATCATGTTAACTAGTGTTATTGTGTTGTCGCAAAGCACAAGAAGCCTGGTGAGGGCAGAGGCTGCTTTCAACTCACTGACAGGCTTCTTCAAGCCCAGGTATTTATGCAGTTGCTTGGTGGCAGCAAAAGTTATTTTTCCAGCTGTTGATATCTTTTCGTCCAACAGAAAGTGATAGATAAAGCAGTCATTGGTTCCAATATAGAGGTTCTTTCCACAACACTCAATGCATTCGATGTTGATGTAATTTTTGTCTCCCATTAACATCTCCCGCTCAACAGCAGAAACGAGCTTGAAAGCTTTAACACTCATTGTGTCTTCTGGGTGATCTGATTAAAGAGAAAAAAAACCACACTATTTATCTCCACACACATAACCAAATATCAGAGGTAGCAATTTAACGTTCACCAATACTAAAACTTCATTGCTGCATTTTTTAATAGTCTATACTCTATTTCCAACCAGATTATACAAGCCAGAATGAGCACATTTATAACCACAGAAATGAGCTGAATTGTATGCTTCCACTCAAGTCTATTCTGAAGCAGATTCACAACAGCACTCAGCTGTTTTGAAGTGATGCTTTCTCCACAAGTAACCAGCATATTACTGGCTCTCTCAGACACTTTTGCACTAAAGTGGTTCCTGCTAGTACTTCATGATTTATAAACCTGTCACGTAAATGTTTTATCACCTGTACATGAAAATATACAAGCTTCGGCTCTCAGATTTCTAGAGAAGCAACAAGGCATTTAGAGCAACAAGTTAACATGTTGCTTTACACTTAATTTAGGCCTATTAGTACATAGTCTCTTAGCAAAATATCATAGGCATATTCTATTTTAACACATACTTTATATCCCTTACTCTCCAGCAATCAGAAACATGTTACTTCCAAGCCACCTAAATAATAATTTACACAAGGTATCATCCAGCTTGGATTAAAAGCTGTGGGTTTGGTTTGGTTTTGGTAGGGCATTTTTTTTTTTTTAGGGGGTGTGTGTTTTGTTTTTAGTTAGGTTTTTTTTTTTAAATAAAATCTGTTTATTCAATGCTACTTACGCATCCTCTGTGTGAGACTATATGCACCAGCAATTATAAGGCACATTCACACAGACAATTTGGAAGCACGGTCCATAAAGCATTAAGCTCAAGACGCAGTATCACTGAAATTAAGAGTTTCTGTTCATTAATATCACAACCATTCCAAAAGACTACCTTCATGTGTGAAGCAGCACTTCTGTTCTTCATGCCCTGCAAACTATACCTACCCTTTTACAATCAAGCACCGTCAAGGGACAGATGCAATTTACAAAGCAATTAATAGTGTTTTCAAAACCATCCGTGTAATTTTACTGTACTCCAGACTCCTGTTATTTTTATAAGAAGCCAGCAGACAACTGTGCTAAACACCCCAAAGAAGGGCAGATGAGAAACTGCTGACTTTGTTTAATCACCTTTCAATTTGTTGACTGGTCTATAACGACCACTTATCCAACACAGGAAAGATGCAACACTAAACGTCTTGAACAGATTTGAGAAATACCATACAATTACTTCTAGTCCATGTGTACAATGGAGATATAAAACATCAAATGAAATTTCTGTGGACCAGAGAGACCAACATCATCAAAATGCTTTTGTGAACAAACCATAGTCAAAATGAATTTAGTTTCAAATTATTACATCTAAAAAAATACTTTGCTTTTGCAAGAGAACATTGAAAACCAGGGCAAAAATTTCCAAAACTGAGTCAGAAAAGGTAAGCTTCGTAATTCACAAGTAATCACTAAATAAAATTATATGAGACTAAGAATATAGCCAGAAGCAAACCATGCTACAAAGAGATTGTAGTGACCTTTTACACCAAGAACTTCCTATTTTTTTCAGAAGTTAAACAGACTTTAATTTGGGCTTCCATGACATTTTCAAATTGCATCCTCACCTGGGGTGTAAATTAGCGTTCTGACCTTCAACAAAAAACCCCAAACCCAGGAAGTACTAGACAAATAGCCTAAGGTAAAATGATAATGCAAGAGTCTGGCAACACAGCCATGTTATCCTCCAACATTATCAAAAGAAACACAGCATATTAAAGTTAAAGAGGGCTGCCCAAAGGTTGACTGCCAAAAAAACCCCAACCACTTTTAGGAGCCTGTCTGTAGCCCAAACTGATAAGCTATTGGAGAGGCTGGGCAGCTTTTGTACCTGAACCTGTCAACAACTTAATGTTCCTGTAGCCCAAGCTAAAACAGTTAACGCACGCCATTGGGAGATCTACTGAATTTTGCTCTTCACCAAGATGTATTAAAAACCTCCAAAAAACTTATAAAATGAAAGTAGATGAGAACTATAAAATAAAATATCAAAATAGACACACAACATTCTTAAGGCCCTCAAGGAACAAAGACACAAACCCCCGAGCAGAAAGAACAAAAAATATAATGTAGTACTACATAAGCCTGGTAGCAAAGAAATGAAAACATTCATGCTAGCCAAAAGGTGTGAAAAAACTTTTAAGAATAACTAGTGCCAACACACATAATCTGCGTGTGATTTTTTTTTTTTTTTACATTTATTTTGTTCTCATTTCTAAGAGCTTAGGGGCCTACGTGCACTGCAAAGAAACAGGTTCTGCAGAACTGTGCTGTCCCTTTGAAGTGCAAGAGGCCGCCCCAGAGTTACAAGCAGGAGTCAGTCAGTCAGCATGCCACTTTATAGCTGTTGAGAACTCCGGAAAACAAGACAGCGGGGATGCCTCCTGCCAAAAAAACAATCAACAGGCAAGCAAGCAAATTATCAAACTAGTAGTTCTGTTCCCCTGAGTGCGCTAGTAAGCCTGCAGGCCCGAATTTCCGGCAAAAAGTGGAAAGCAGCTCTCCCCCACCGCCGTTCAGCGATACCTTGGCTCTGCCTTTACGTTTCGTTTGCTGCTGCCCTGCAAGCCAGCATCCCGACTGCCCCCCTCGCCTCCGCGCCGCTCCCTCACGTACACATACTCCTACACACACCCTGCGCAATTAACTGCGCGCGAGCCCTAATTAACCTTTGGATACGGCTCCACAGACCCCCAAGTGCCTGCACCAGCCCCCCCCAGGACAAGGGGACGCGCTTCACCCCAGGCGCGCCCCCTCCCCCGGCGCTGCGGGCCGCGCGGCGGCGGAAGCGGCGCCGTTCGCCTCCCCCCGAGCCCCTCACGCGCCCGCGGCCCGACCAGGCCCGGCAGTGACCGGCCCCGCGTCTCCCCACCTCCGCCCCGGCAGGCGACGGAGCCTCTCCTCCCGGCTCGCCCTCCCCCAGCCACCTGCCAGCGCCAGGCGCCGCCGCCACACCGGGAGCCGTGCCCGCCGCTTCGAGGCCTCGCAGTGCGCTGCCGGCGGCCGGGGCCGGGCCGGGCGCCGCCTCAGGCCGCGCTATCAGCGCCCAGGCCCCGCGGCGCGCGGGGGTCCGCCGGCAGGCGGGGGGGGAGGGGGGGGGAAGGGGGGAGGGGAAGTGGACGCGCCGCTTCCGGTGTGACACAGGCCCCGCCCCGCACTAACGTCAGCGCTTCCCGGCGGGGAGGGGGTGAGGGTAGGGCCGGGGTCCTTCCGGTCACGCGGGAGGGGAGAGGGGGGGGCCGCCCTCCTGGCGCTAACAGAGGGGGTGGAGCCTCGCCGAACCCCGCCCACCGGAGGGGGCGTGGCCGAGCGGCGTGCAATCCCGACAGCGCAAACGGCGTACGTCACTGGCGAGCTGGGCAGGTCCCGCGAGCCCCGCTTATTATTGTAGTGACGTCATAGGTGTTTACAGACCAGGTGCTGCCCTGACGTAGAGAGGGTTAAGAGGCTCTTCCGGGACAGCCCGAGGGGCAGCTGCCGCTGTGGGCGGGGCGGGGGGACAGCCGAGGGGGTGGGGGGGTAACAAATGGCGTAAGCGGCCAGGAGGCGGCGGTGACGGAGGGCGCCGTGCGCAACAAGTGTCGATAGACGTTATTACGTTGTGGGCTCGCGCACTTAAACGATTTTTAAACATTCGGAATTCGAATTAAGTGTTCCTGGAAGCGCTGCGCGTATTTAGCAATAATGTTACACAGGCACAGGCGCGCAACTTCCGCGTGCGTGGTTTTGTGACATCACGCCTTGCCTGCGCCTCTCGAGTTCCGCAAAACGCATTGAGTGCTTCAAATTACACTGCTGTTCCGCGTTCCAGCCACAGCGTGGTTAGTGTGCTGATGTCATCATTTGGCATTCCCTACTCGGCGTTCAAACGCGTAAGCGGATTAGCAAATTATTTTCCTTCGGAATGACGGAGCGACTCCTCTCAGTGCAGAGGAAGAAGCGTTAACGGTCAGTCGCCGCTTCCAGGAGCGCAGTTTTAGCCCCCGTGTAGTTGGGCGGCAAAGCCCTCCCGTACGCGGACGGGACCGTAACAAAACACGCGTTTCCCCGTCCCTCCCCCGTTCGGCGGTGTCGGTTGGGGTATGACATCACCTCCTCGGCAACGCCAAACTCCTTCCCACCCCTGCCCGCCCGAGCCGAGCTGAGCCCAGCCGGGAGGACGCAGCTCTTGCCGTCCCCCAGCCAAGCTGCTCACGTCACAGACCGCCTACCGTGACGTGACGTGACGTGACGTGACGTGACGTGACGTGACGTGACGTGACGTGACAGCAGCGCCTGGCGCAGCGCGGCTGCTCTGGGTACCCCCAGCCCCTCCCTGTCCGCCCGCCCGCCCGCCCGCGGCTCCTCCGCTCCCGCCGCCACCGGCCCGACGGCGGCTCCTTCACACGCATTTACCGGCGGGAAAAACCGCGAAAACGCCCCTCCCACCCCTCACTCCGCCCTGACGTCACGCGGCGCGCGTCACTTCCCGCGCGGCATTGTGGGAGGCCGGAAAAGGGGGCGTCGCCGGGGGAAGAAGATGGCGGCGCAGGGAAAGGGCCGAGTGGGCGGTGGCGACGGCGGCAAGGAGGAGCGGTGTCCGGGGCGCCCGGCGCCGGAGCTGCTGCTGCACCCGGAGCTGCTCTCGGAGGAGTTCCTGCTGCTCACCCTGGAGCAGGTGTGCCCGGCAGCCGCCGGGGGGGCGGCCCGCCCCTGAGGCGGGGCTGGGGGGGGCGCCGCGGCGCCTGCCCCGCCCGGCGGGAAGGGAAGGGAAGGGAGGCCGGGAGGCCTCTCGGGCCTGCGGCCCTACTTGTGGTCGCGTCCCCCCTCCGCGTTGAATCCTCCCTCTTCGTATCCCCGCTTTGCTCTGCAGGGAAAGTCCTACACCCCCTCCCCGTCCCCTACACGGGAAGTTTTCTCCCAGTTCTCCTGCGGTTTCCAAGTCTTTGTACCGCCCTTAACGGGTGCACAAAAAGCGGGGGGGCGGGGGGGAACCCAACCGAAACGCACGTCCGTGCTCTGCAGGCTGGGTGCTTGCTTAGAGGGAGGGCTGTGATGTGAGAGGTGTCTCCCTGTTTGCAGAGGGGCTGTGTTTGAACGGCTAAAGAAGAATTTACCTGCATCAGCGTGTCTGTGAGACAGAGAGACTGTCTAACAGTACGTTAGAATTATCTGTGGAAAGGTGGTCTCTGTTCTCTTAAAGTTGCCACGTTCATACCCAGTGAATTAAGGAAATACATCCTACATAAACAGTCCAGCTAATGTTTAAGTATGCATAATGCAGAAAAAATTGAGTTCAAAAGTGAGTTATAAATGGTTTTGGACCGTATGATGCTTCAGCTGATGTGATTTTGAATACTTACTTGTTACTGCCTTGCCTGAAAACTTTGGTTGCATGAAAATATAGTAATCAAAGTTGTAGGTTTTTGTATGAGCTTGCTGAATTTTTGTATGCTCTTGTCCATGTAGTTTATGTGGGCAAAAGTGTACAGGTTTTAGGCCCACATCAGAACTCAGGAAGTGTTGCCAGAACCAGTAGTGGCAGAGACTTGACCTGCTTTCAGTGATCTCTAGTTTCTAAGATGTTAGTAGGGTTTTTTCTCTTTTCATAAATTTGGCAGGAGGTACCAAGAAGTTTCATTTTCATAAGCCTGTACACGATTAGAAAGAAAACTGGTGTTCTGTTATAACTGACAGTTACTAGAAATCTCCCTTTGCAACTTATTCTTTGAGAACTGGGGAAGGAAGCACGACTCTACAGCAGTAAGTTTAAACTGTGTTATGTTCCAGTTGCCTGTTTTTTAGAAGCATGAAGAAGAGCTCTGGTATTGTAGTGGGATTCAGGGAAGTGTGTTTAAGAGTACATGAAAACATCAGCCATCAAGTGTATGTCTGTCATAACTTTTCCCCTTTTTTTTGCTACTACTTTTATTGGGAAAAATTGCAGGGATTTGGATAGGGAGGGGCTGCAGGGTTGACCTCTGTGGGCAAAGGTGATGAACTGCCCGGTACTGGTCACAGCTGGATCTGACTGTCTCTGACACTGATGAGTACAAGCCATCACACACACCAAAGTTTCAAGCAGAGGAGCTCCTGTCCTCAAATGCACTTAACAAAGAGCGGCAGCCACCAGGGGCAGGAGACACAAAAGGACATACAGGAAGAGGCATCTGAGGAAATATGTGAAGAGGTGCACTTGCAGGTAGTGGAAAAAGAAACCACTATGCAGTGACACGAACAGTCCTGCGTTTCCCATTGCCTCACTGAAGGGAGGGACCAAGTGTAATCCACACGGAAAACAAGGGAAGCTGACAGTAGGAAGGCAGGAGACCAGGCTGTCATTGGCACAGGGCAGTTCGTGGCCTCTCCATAGCGGTCACCCCTGCAGCCCCCTCACTTCTGAAACCCTGGTGTTTATGCCAAATACACTACCTTCAAGTGGCTTTTGAAAGAAGAAATTATGCCACTAAGATGCCTGTGCTTTGAATTTGTCATAATAACAACAACTTTTTTTCTGTTCCCCACAGAAGAATATACTAGTTGAAAATGATGTAAAGATGGACAAAGATGGTCTCACTGATCTCTATATTCAACATGCCATTCCCCTGCCTCAGCGTGACTTACCAAAAAGTAGATGGGGGAAAATGATGGAAAAGAAAAGACAGCAGAATGAGTCAAAAAGTGAGACTAAAAGGTAATTTAGCTTTATTGGGCTAGACTTGGAGAATTTAGGACAATGCATTTAGTTTAATCTTTGTTTGCCTGATTAATGAGACTTGTACAGCTTTTGGACATTGTTACAGTTTACAGAGAATGCCATGTCGGATCTCCTGTGTCAGAAGTGTTAGATTCTACTGCTGTAATAATAGGGAAAAGGGGAAGATAATATTTTTTTAGTCACCCAAATGTTATTAATGGTATCTAGTTTATAGTGCTCATTTTCATAGAATCATAAAATGGTTTGGGTTGCAAGGGACCTTTAAAGGTCGTCCAGTTGACCCCCCCTGGGGGGGATGTGAGCAGGGACATCTTCAAGTAGATCAGGTTGCTCAAAGCCCTGTCCAACCTGACTTTGAATGTTTCCAGGGATGAGGCACCCACCACCAA